>BGPT01003659.1:2358-31693 GCA_003297045.1 Symbiodinium sp. clade C Y103
CTGATGTGCGAAATTCTGGTGCTGTGCAACTTTCGACGTTGTTTGTTTGAATCTCTCTTTTGTGAATGCAAGCAGAAGTAAAGGGGTGGATTGAGAGTGACATTTTCCAACAGTGGCCTGTGCAGACGTCCCACTGGTTGTTCATGCCACTCAGGGCCATATGGCCAGTTTCTGGCAACATAGTTGCCANAGTGGCCTGTGCAGACGTCCCACTGGTTGTTCATGCCACTCAGGGCCATATGGCCAGTTTCTGGCAACATAGTTGCCACGACAGGGCAGCTTAGTCAAACCCGTATTGGGAGATGGTCATAAATCCGTTGATAGAGGTTTATATACCCATTACAAGGATTCCCAACATGGGATGGATGACCAAAAACCATCTACCATGTTTTGACTCTAGCACCTTTGAATCCAGTATGCGTTGGATTAGACTCTAAGACTTGGGATTTCCTACCCACGGTTTCCCAGTATACAGACCATTCGTTCTGGGATGATACCACCGTCGGACCCGCATTCGAGCGGATTTTGGTTTGTCTTTTGCTTCGCTTGGATTAATACAGGTGAACAATGTGATTATGGATGAGGGTATGTTGGTATACTTGGATGACAATCCCACTTGATAAGTGCTCACTAAACCTGGGTCGGAAGTCCGATTGCTGGCATTGGTTTCATTTACGATTGGGTCACAACCATGATTGCTAACAGTTACTAGATTGTATGAACATTCAAAGTAGGTTCTCTGCCCTATTCCCCAATGTTGGGCATTTCAGAACAATTCATATGAAGTGTGTAGATTTGCACTCGAATTGTGTCCAATGAATGTCTTATAGTGTGGACCCCCGTTGACTGTATCATCACTTTAACCCCCCATCAGCATATGCGGAGCCAACCCAGGGCCATTTTCAGGCAAGAAAGACAAGAAGGAGAAGAAAACTCGGGAAGGAGACAGAGATGATCGGCCCGGATCCGAGATCTGATGGCTTTTAGGAACAACTTGGGAGAGCCAGGAGTCCTAGGACGATCGCAGAGAAGTGAATGGTCCATTGAGATCAACGTTGGACCCAATTGTGACGTATACCATTCATTTTAGAAGGCAGTTACTGACGGGTTCACTTCGAAGCGAGATGGTTGCATTCACATTGGGCATATTTCCAGGAATAAACTCCTGGCTGAAGGATAAACTTACAATCCTATTTTCACCATCACTTTCCGTAATATAGTTGTATAAAATGGCCATTTGAAGGTATACCCGCATTTTCAGAGAAATCCATTTGGTTTGATCTTGTTGAATCACATGACAATTGTTGCAGCGTGTTTCATTGTCCTTGGAACGCTTCAAACCAACCAGTAACTCAATGAATCTTGGTAAACCTTGGTTGGAAGGTCAAATTCATTCAAATTCTATTTTCTCTAACCTTTGCATGCTAGTTGGGAAGATCTTACTGGATTAATTTTGGATTCAAGAAAGGAGCACCCTCCACCTATTTGGTGAAGCTTTTGGAGTCCACAATTTTGAGTGAGAATTCAATGGTTACGAGGGCCTAGCCATAGCCAAATCTTGCAACATCTTGACATTCCCATGATGATAGAATTTTTGATCCTTGATGTTCATATTACTTACATCCCAATAATTTGTGCTGTTGCTGGTGGGTACAGATTATAGATATCTCATCTAGTGGCAATGGGTGAAGAATCGAGACCGAAGGATCGACAAATTTTCGTCACTTGAAGTACCTAACAGCACCTTTTTTCTTGTTGGGGTGAAATCTATATAGACATTTTTGGTCATAGGCCATAGGCCAATTTGTTTTGGGTTATGGTTTCGGTTTATCTGTCTTTCGAGGCTTTCTCCTCACTTTTGGTGATGAAAACATCTACTTCAGGTCACGCAAGCAGTCGAAGCGCTCTCGTAGCCGGGACTTGGAGGAACGTTGGTCTTCAAGCATGGCAGGGAGAGACACGCAGCAGGCATTGGTGTCTTGAAATTAGATCCTCAACTATCTTCAACTATGGAGATGGTTTTTGCGAGTCTTCATTTTCAGACGTACTCCAAAATCCATCGTATCCGGACTTATTTTGTCCGTTTCCTTGTTGTCATTGTCAGAGTCACTATCATAATTTTATCATTATCATCAGTATCATCATATTGACATAAGGTATCATCTTGTCATTAGGCTAGAGGTCAAAAATACCTGCAGCACATCATCCGTTGTTGCACTCAGCCGATGAAGAAGCAACTCACTGCCACTCCCCCACTAGTGCTTGGAGGTTCATACAGGGAAAATATCATGTTTCCTGATCCTGATGGCATCGCCGATCATGATCACTGAGGTGAAGCCTCGAACATTTGAGAAACTCAACACTTCAATGGGCTCTTTGTCAAGTTCATCAAACAAATAAAACCCAATCAGTAGCTGCCTGATCCATGTCAATCCACCTATTTTGGCAGTTTTCAAAACCTCATTAAACAAATCCCTTTGGGGCTTCGAGCGAAAACACGAAAACGCTGGCGCCAGGATGCCCCCGAGCCGACCAAGGCGGGACGATTTTCGCAGATTTTCGGGTGATTTTTGCTGTTGAATTATTTGGACGTCTGAAAATTGGGCCTCCAAATGGCTATTTTACTAGGGAGCATGATGATTAACCACTGGAATCTTGGGATACACTCTTTTCAGACAAAGCCAGTTGAGTCAGACGTCAATTTGTTTGGTCATGGTTTTATTTTCTTTTTGTGGCTATTTATTGATCAGTTTTTGGTCATGCATTTTCTTTTGGAGCAGCCAAGGGGGTTGTACTGCAATTCTTCGTTTTGGTCTTGTACCATCCATTTCTTGTGCTTTCGGTCCTTCCTCCAGATATGGGTTTATCTGAAAATAGTCTACACCTGAATCTGAATTACTCTTTCTATATTAAAATAGTAATTTTGGCGGTAGACCTCACTTTCAGACCCACCCATCGAAATCAGGCAGAGACGGGCCCTGAGGCAGTGCTAGGCCGAAAGGACGGGATGGGGATTAGGTGGTATGGGGTCACGCCAGTGTGGTAGACCCAAAACCGTGTTATATTTTATATTTCTTTGTTCTGTTAGCTGTATGACATTTTTATATATTCACTATGATAATTGGATATTCATTTCAAATCAATCCGCATCACTACTTTAAGTGCAGTGTACCTTTGGTTGGAATGGGCTTGGGAATCAGAACCCCCAGGTCGATGTTCTCCCTGCATGACTTGGACCCAATAAGAGTACCCCCTAGGACTTCGGTCCAGGCTTCAACCAACTTTTTTGGGAGACATTTCTTTGGTAGCATTTGTGCTGTGACATAGCAATTTTGAGTTAACTCTTTACATTTAGTGTATATCACATTGTTGGGTATACGATATATATCACATTGTTGGGTATACTGTATATACATCTATATCTATGTATATCTATATATGTCTATCTGTGTATGTCCACGGATATCTACGTATATCCATATCCATCCACGCATTTATTTATCCAAAAGACACATTTACATTACATACGTGTATCTATCTATCTATCTATCGATCTATCGATCTATCGATCTATCGATCTATCGATCTATCGATCTATCGATCTATCTATCTATCTATATCTCAATTATCCCAATGAATACTTCAGGAGGAACAAAGTTTATGCTTCTTGAGCACTTTACAAGACACCCATTTCAGTCCACCGCGGATCACATTTCCAAGTCCGTTTTGTGTGGCAGGTGTGGGACGGTCAATTATCACCCGCTATTAAATCTATAAGATTTTAAAAGCTTTTGGAGGGTGGAAATGCGACCGGGGTATGACAAAGCTCCATGCTAGGATTCTAAGGGGAAAGGGGTTGTAGAAGGAGAAAGCACACATGTTCACTGTCCAAAAGTCAACAAGCGCAACTTTTGTCCTGCCAGTGTATATTCATTTACAACTCCATATCAAATGGCCTTTATACATCCATCCATATGTATTTTTAAATATATAAACATACACATACAATTATGGTGGTATATAGTATTCAATGATCTTGTATGGTGGTATATACCAAGAATTATTGGTGTTGTTATATACATGTCATTCCTCAGAATGTACCAATAATCATAATCGCATTGACCAAACTATTCGCAGCTGACGAAAGGACAGCAACCTGGCTGCCGAGAAGACAAAGGCTGCGTGGCGCGAGGACGGCAGGTGGAGGGTGGAGGCGTCTCCCAGAAAGGTGGCTGGCTTTTTGCCTTACCTTGGCTACTACATAAAGTGTATCTAATGTATTTGTATATATATATATATACACATGTATGTATGTATATATATATATAAATACACATACAAATATACCCAGATATAAAACGATGATGTCTGCACATACGTATGTATGTATGTATGTATGTATGTATGTATGTATGTATGTATGTATGTATGTATGTATGTATATCTATATATGTATATGTTTATTTGTATTTTTTATTGATGCGTATTTCTATACCAGTACACATACACAATCTCACCTCGATATTGCTGGCGAACAGACAGTCGGCCATGGCAGGAGATGGAAAAGGTCCCCGCTGGAGCAGAGAGCGATGTCCTGTCCCCGTTGGTTTCAAGAGAATGCCAACTGACCTCGGGGGACAAGATTAAGTGCTGCAGTCATGATTATCATGGCAGCCTGGCATCATCAAGATGGTCACACACACACACACATCCATGCATCCAGGTATCTGTCGAAATCTAGTACCTTTGCATCTATGACTCGACATTGGTGATATTGGGACGGGTCGATATCATACCTATCGCACCATTGAAATGGGGCTGCATTTTAGTTTGCACACTTGGGAATTCCAGGGTGAAATATCCCATATCTTGATTATGTGGGATATACCCTCCCACAGTCATAGCAATTTCATTTAGTGGATTCCCAAGCCAGATGACACCAGAGGGTACCTGTGGGTGATTGAGTATTGAAGGAATTTGATGCCGGTTCCAGCACCATGACTTGCTTGAGATGACTTGAGAAAAGGGGGGGGTGGCAAAGCATTACCCTACAGATATCGAAAATCCACCATTGATAAATCATTTCTTCGGTAAAGTAATGGCTTTTGCATATATATATATATATATCTAAAAGACCTAGTGTAGCGATGGAATCTATGGGAACATGAGCGGCGTCGCGGAGTATTCATATCCTGAGGGGGAAGCGCCCGATGGCATGGCGATGGAGGATGATGAGGATGCAGATACTTGGTGCAATTTTGGTGATCACACTGAGAAGTTCAGGGAGGGTGAGAACCAACCAAACACAGCAAGCGTTTTGAGGTCTGAAATTTATCCTGCAGACATGGGGATTCTAACCAAGAGAGCTCGATTTGGAGGGGCTTCACCAGTCAAAACGATCAGAAGATCAAGAATGACCTTTTTACAGCCGGTCGTTACGGGTAGCGTCTTAGCCACTGGTAAGTCCCTCAACTGGGGCTCACCAACAATTGCTTCCAGCCCTGGCCACCCTCAATCTGAGAACCGGGATCATTTCCTCACAATTTTGGATCTTAAGATCTAGCACATCAGATAATGCAATCCGCCAAGAAAGTACGTGCAGCACCCTATTTGAGAATATATGTGATCTGAGCGGAAGCTTGTGACGGTTCGAAGGAAAGATGAACAATTGTGCGCTTGACCATCAAAACGTGTTGAAATCGAGAAATACTGACCCCCCGCCTTCTTGGACTTTTAGTTCCAGTCCTTAATTTCTGACATGCACATTATCGATTTTGCATGGGAAAAAAAAACAACATTTTTTTGGGATGACATCCATATACAACAACCAACAATTTTTTTTTGAAGCAGCAGATCCCAAGGACCGAAAGGTTCAAGAAAGTCGCGCACGGCGGGAGGCTGGCAGAAGTGGAGTTGAATCCGTTCACCAAAGGAACCCATCCATGTGGTGGGTAATTCACCTATTAACCTACAACATTGGATGGATATTTTCGTATCACCAAATGGATGGCACTTTTTGGTGATTTTTTTTGCCCCCAGTTCTTGGCAACACTTTGATTGGACGTGCTTTATGACCAATTCATACCAAAGAAATTCAGGGGATGAACACATTTACTTGGATATAAACTCATGTACCTTTATCCTTAATTATTTGCATTGAGTCATTGAATTTGAGGGCCAGTCGGTAGCTGCTACATTGAATTATTGGATCATCGCAGAGGGCCTTATTATTACCTGTGATAAGGGCTTAATCACCACAGTTCTAGTCGTTTAGTGGAGGTTAGCCTTAGACAATCGTGGGAATCATGATGATGGATGATAGACAACCCGAAGAACCTATTGTAAGATTCTTGGTTGCATCAAGTTCTACCAGGGTTTCCCAGAGGTCTTTGTCACTTTTTTGGGTCAGTACCATCACGGGAAATGGTGGTGAAATAGCGGTTGAACCCATGAATTTAGTTGATCGAAGCCCAACTAGAATTATTTGTTTGATTTAATCCCCAATTTTCAAACCGGTTGATTGTGGTTGATGATGGTTGCTAAAACCACCCAAACGTTACATACTGGTTGTTGCTTCGCCATTTTCGCTACGAGGCCCTCATGGCAAAGTGGGTGAATCGTGGAGAGCGCAATGGGCCGGGAGAACCTGGCTGATGTTTCTTGTTGCGGATCCCACATTTGCTATGGTTTAAGTATTTAAAACCTAATCTTCTAACCTAATTGATGGCAATTTTGGGGTATTCCCCATTTTTGGGCAAGCCCATAATGTGTTGTGATGACTCAACACATCAAGATTCTTCAAAACAAAAAGCAGCAAAGATGGATATAAAGTCAAGAATAATGAGGGTGAAGAATGGTAGACATTGGTATACTGTCCACAAAGATGGGTGAATGCACCATGAATTTCGATGGAATCCAGAAAAACGGGAGATTGTTTGGTCCGTGACACCCAAAATCTCAATTTTGATGATCAAAATATAGTCATTCGCGAAGCGCTCACTGAAGCAGTAAGGGACTACCAACCTCCTTTCAACTGACCGCGGAATTCTATGAGACTGAACTCGGTTTGAACGATACTCTGTGTGAATGAACTCTGTGTGAAACGCCTGTGTGATGCATCACACACAGAAACATATATTTGTTTTCAGCTTCCACAAGTGCAAGACTTGGCATTCTTCCAGCAGAAACTTCTTAGTGCCCTCCATCATTCTTGCGCCTTCTGCAGCCATTTTGGAGCCATTTTCTTCTGCGCACCAACGGTAGCGGTCTTTGCTCTCCTCATTTCCTAACAACATGGGATGCAAGGGAAGTAAAGCTGCTGTGAAGACCCAGGGGTGACTCGGTGGAATAGTCACTGAGACCTGAAAGGGCGGATCTTAAAGATACTTTGGGGACAACAGCCACTTATAACAGATTGCATCAAGTCCCTCTAGGTTTCTCTGTTGAAATCCTGCACAGTTGAAGATTGGGCCATCACGCTCCAGCAAAAGTGGTGGCTGTCAAATGTGAGCATCAGGTAATGGGGGGATTGATTATTTTCATCAACAACCATTATTTTTAGTGGCAATCACGAACCCTCGAAATGGATCGAAATGGGACATCTATGTTATATACCATATTTCAGCCCAATTTGACGTTAGCTGATGATCCGTAATTATGTAAAAAGAGGGCCAAGGAGCACTTCACCATTCACAAACAATCTTCAAACAAGCTACATTGTAGAAATTGACAAAAGCATCAACCACAAGGGATTTTGGACTGTGCTCATATGCCTTGAGGAAAAAGCCCATATATGCTATAAACCCTGGAAAACCACATCAATCCTCATTGTCATATCCCATATCCCATTATATCCTAATATATCCCTTTAAATACAATTTAACCTTGTGTTTGTAGATGACCCTAGCTGCTGTTTTGGGAGGCTCGGGTGCCCGCACCAACAAGATGTTGCCCTGTTCAAAAGTTGGAGTGGGCTGCAGCTCCAAATCTTCCCCGTGTTCGTATGTTTCAGATGCATGCAAAGTCACACTTGCAAGACATTATATATGTATATAAAACTGATACAATACAGTATGCTTAGATACATATATGCATATGTGTATGTGTATGTGTATGTGTATGTGTATGTGTATGTGTATGTGTATGTGTGTATGTGTATGTGTGTATGTGTATGTATGTACGTATGTATGTATATATATATATATATGATCCCGTCCTCCGGCCTAATGGGTTGGGTTCCCCACAGAGCCCCCTCTACCTCGTATTTTGCGTGGTATTGGTTCTTTTGGCCTATCTACCCATGAGGTGCACATACTAACTTTATTTTCCCTACCTACTACCTATATACTACATATATACAACCTATATCTAGCACAAATACAGCCTGCTGATTACCGAATGCAGAATTTCCATACAATCTCGGTACTGATAATATCTATATTATCTTTCACTGTCACAGTCTCATACTGTCTTATACTACCTACTTACCTATCTACACCAACTCCTTACATACCATCTTACACTATCTTACGCCTATACAATATCTACATACTATCTGCGTGCTATCTATATGCTATCTATGCACTAGCTATATACAATCTATAAACTATGGATCACCACTACTTCTGTACCTGTATAGGATCAGGTATCCCTGTATGCCCTATCTATACTCTATATATACTATATGTCTATACCTCTTTACTGACATACCCAAACCACCTACCCACTGGGCGGAAGGGATCATCACTTCACTACCTTCGTACCTTGATCACATATCCCTATATACACTGGACCTGTAGACCCACACCCATGGGGGGAAGGGGGGACTGGGGGGCCTGTATCATATATACATATGTATTATATGTACATTACATATAGATATAAATATATATATATATATGTGTACATATATATATATATACATATACATGTATGTGTATATATATATATATATATCGGTATATATATATATAGTGTGTGTGTATGTATGCGTATGTGCACTATATGATGACATCTATAATATATATATATGTATATACACATCCACCGCCGATCACAGATCCATGGGGCCAAGGGCTCAACCGTCCACGCTCTTGGAGACACCTGTCGTTGGCGACAAGCCAGAGGAGACACCTCAGGAGCCCCAGCTGGTTCACATGGACCACAACGTGGCATCAACCGCCATCAAGAAACAGCACTTTTGATTCGGTTAATATGGTTATCTACATAGATTTTCTTTTCCCACTGGTTGATGAAATAGAGGGTTACCATAATGGGAATATGACTGACCATGTTACTGACCATGCAGTCTATTGGATAGGATATGGGTATTGTTCCTGGCTTGCCGTGATTCTGCGATGCTGGAATCGCCTAGAAATGGTCAACAAACTGCTAAAAAAAAACGCCGGAGCTGCTAAGATATCGGTCGTCGGTCTCCACTCAAAGTGTGTCCAAAGATGGAGGACGACACCCCATTGTGCAGGAGACAGAAGCACCAGCTGAGGAGTGTGGGTCCTGCTGGGATCCTGGCTGTGTTGAATCTATGGCCTCTGAGCTTGAGTTTCTGTAGTTTTTTCTCCGAATTTGGGAGATGGACCCCATTTTTATTTGGACACAAAATAGGGGCATAGTCCTGGGTTTCCGATGTAGGGCCCTAGCAACTTGTCATGGCAGGAGCCTGCGCCCAGCAAGGAGCGGATGCCAAGATCTGTGGGTTTGGGGCGGTTGAAATTTTTGACCAACACCCGAATGAGTAGCCAGTTGATGTAGGTATATCACCAAGATTGTGCACGACAACCACCATGAGCAGAAGAATTGCCCTCAAATTGTAGAAATGCAACCAACACCTGAACAATTGTTCATGTTTCTCGAGATTGGGAGGCCTTTTTTTGCCATTCCTCGTTCCACAGATGCGAAAGGTAAAATTGTTTAGTTTCGCCAATTGCGGCAACTCCCTATTCTCTTTGCTACAGCATTTTTGCCTTTGCGGCTGTTACCAATTTTGTTTCTGAGATATCTACCTTGAACCAGTTCACTTGTGTTTGGGACGATTTGACAGATAAGATGGGGGGTCATGGAAAAAGAAAGCTCAAATGGGTTCCAGGAATGTGTACAATACATTTCAGTGGCAACTGAGAGTCTAGGTGGACGTCGAAGGGGCTGAAACTGATCTACAATGGAGAGCCTGGCTAAGATGTTTTCTTATGAATTCGGACAGTGTTTGAGGCTTTGTTTCTGTCTTCGTTCAGTCAAGAATTCCCGTTTTCAGTGCCCATTTGCCAGTTGTTTGAAAGTGGGGCGCTGCGCCCTTCACACCTAGAATGGCAAAGGAGGCAATGAGGTCAACTTACAAAATTATCAGATGGCACTTGGCTCTTCGGCCAAGGTCTTGGACTTATGATTACTTATTGATCCCCAAACTTCACTAACATTGGCGACTTCAAACAGTAAGACACCTATCAACAGGTCATTTTCTGCCAGGGAGTGCCTTGGGTTCAGCCCGTTTGAGTCGTCCTCGTCGCTGAGGCCGTGGAAAAGGACCCCGCTCCCAGTGCTCCGGTGGTGACGTCGCTGCCTGCATCGGCGCCGGCGCCGGAGGTGCCGAAGGTGCCGGAGGTGCCGGACGTGGCCTGGGTCCTAAGGGACGACCAGTTGGGGGGTTTAAAGTGGATCCCCAAGTCACCGTGGTTGTTTCAGGTTGTTTCAATACTCATTCATGGTCTAATTGGGATCATTCGGGGGTCCATGACTTAGGAAACCTCCATTGGGGGCTGATGTGGTGCCATCTGTGGGAATGGCTTTGTCGCATTGGGGATGGTTTATTCGTGATCGTCTGCCCCCTTCACTGTTGGAGGTGGGGATTTGAGCTGTAACGTAGAGAGGGAAAGGCTACAGACGTTGGAGAAGTTCATTCTACAAAAACAAACAAGACTCAGGCGACTCAGGTTTTTCCGTTTCCGCGGGTGCCGGAAAAAAAACCGAGCTATTTACAGTAACCCGCAAAAAAGATAGCAAAGTAATTTACCACTAGTTTGGAAGGCTCGCACTTTTCTGTTTTCTTGGTGATAGAAAGTAGAAATTTGGATCGGGTGAGTACTGTACCAAAAGTCGGATGGTTTGCCCTCCAATGATTGCCAGCAGAATACATGGCCGTTGGGATTCTTGGACATGCGCTCAGGGCATCTCAGAGCCACAAAAACCTGAGCTCACTGTCAGTAGATCCAAGTGGTTTGCATACTTTTCATGGCTGCCCTTGCATCGAGTTTGAAACGAGCCGCCCCTTTTGCTCCAAGGTTTCGTCTCTGCCACATCAAGAGATCAAAGTGGAGACCAGCGAACAGGCAGATTGCGTGACACCTGCGTTGTTTGCTCAATCTTTGCGGAGACTAAAATTTGAGTTCACTACTATGCCAAAGGTCTTCCCTCGCTCTTTTTTGCCATCTCACAGTTTTGATAGCTTGACCACTTCTTTTAGAGCCTGAGCCTTGTTGAGATTTTCTTCCTGAAATTCGCATTGTGAAGAACTATTCCCATAGAACATAGAAGTATACCTCGCTATTGAGGTGGCTCAGAGCGGGACTCATAGTCTGCACTATGAAAAAAACCTGCGCCAAAGCTTCAAGCCAGCATCAAATTTCAAACCAGCCATGAGAAGGTCCCCCTTGGTTTCCAAACCATCCCTGCATTTTTTGGCAGTTTGGTGACAGCATTGCAGATTTCCAAACTTCGCGCATCGCTCCAGGGTGCACATTGCATGTGCTGCTGAGACGGAGTCACCGTTCAAGTCCCCTGGAAACGCTGAAGTTCGGAAAATTTGGACCATCTGCAAACGCAGATTTCAGGGACACCAGTGGGACATCGGAGCGATTTTGCGTGTAAGGCGACGAGAAAAACACAGCTGCTCTGCACTGCGGTGGACTGTGTTTAGTGCTTCACCGAGCACTGCGGTGAAGGTGCGTGCCATTGAAGGGATTTTAGGGACATTATTGCACATTCGGAAAGAAAACAGGAAAACTACCAGGTTGGAGACTTTAGCCTTACAGGAGGGGGGGCCTTTAAAAGAAATAGAAGGGTTTGTCCAGGATGTCATAGGTGTTCACTTCATACTTTCCAGGTTTTCAGTTTCCATCTATTGGTGTTGTAACCTATTTATTGTTTCATTTTTTGGGACCTATCTTGGATCCAATAGTTCCAATGGCACACCCCTCCGCCCGACTCGGACCTCGTGGTGGATGGAATCTTCCGGGTCAAGCCACATTTTCGGGAAGGGTTTGCGCATCAAACCTGGGGGGTTTACAGATGTGGGAGTTCAGCAATTAATCAAAGCATATCAAAGCATATGAACGTATGAAAGCTATTGATATGAATGATACGATGGCTGGAATGATATGGCACAAGATGAACTCTAAAGGCTTAATAAATAGCTTTAAAAAATGCTTCAATGTCAATGATTTTTTTTGCTTGTGGGATGTTGATTCCCAACCAATATTTCTTAGGTGTGTTTCAAAACCACTCCAAGCAGTTTGGGGGAAGATGGCACTTGGAAAACACTCAGCATTTCCAAAGGATTGTCCACCTGGAACATATCTGAAACTGGATAGGTCTCGGATTATCCGTTCCCAAGAATGATCCCTTTCAACAAGCACCCGTGATATATGTTTATGTATATATATATATATGAATATCTCACATATATATATATATATGATATATATATATATACACATATACGTACGTATATACATACATATATATCTATATATATATATCCATCCCGTGGTTTTGTGAAAACTCCATCTGCCTTTCTTGCTTGTGCTCCCATTGCAGCCAAAGCTTCCAATTGGGTGCACCAGAGTCAGCGGCAGTACAGACTTGTCATTTCACGTGGAATCCAGACAAGTGCCTTTGGCTCATGTCTGAAAAGCCGTGCCACGTACACCACTTGCCGACCGCCGACGCTGGCTTCCGGACCTCCCTCGCCAGTTGGCAACAGTAGAGCACTGCAAACAATCCCTGGTGGTTGATGGTCAAAAGTAGGGTTATACAAACTGGTTTCATGGGGATACTTGTGCAATAACCGTGGAATAAGTGGGAACGTCTATCAAACAGTCGAGTGGGATTCCTGGGTTGAGGCGTACTTCCACCTATGAACTATCAACACTGTTGAGTGGCGCTCATTTCCAGAGTCGATACAGTTGCTGATAAGTTGCTTGGTCTTATGTCATATTGTAGAAAGCTGGGTGATGCAAATGCCGGCCACCTGCTTTGGGAGATCAGACAGATGGGAGCCGAGGCCTCGGCAGAAAGGCCAACGCGCTAAGACTCGCCCCGCATTGGCCTTCTTTTTCAGGTGTGAAACGCCTGACAACCAGGCTGCCTGAATGCATGTGCAAAGAAACGAGCCAACGTGTGCAAAGATTGCTGCGCAAAAGGGATGCCTGAAGCTTTTCCCAGGTGGTTTGATCTTTCTGTCAAAAGGTTTGTGGTTTTGAATGAACTTATCTGACATACTGCCTTCGTGATGACTTGAAAGTGGCAAAGTCGGCTTGGCTGTGTTGGGTTGTGACACAGGAAATAGGCGAACTCATGTTCCAGGTCAAAGAAGATATCAAGTAGCTGACATGGTCACTGGTGCGAACAAATCAAAGATCGAACAAGGCCCATCATTTTGAGGGTCTATTCCAGCGAGAATCCCTCTGGGTTTTAGGGAACCCTGGCCGAAGACTAGTTGCTACGTTGCGGCTCCTCTGAGGATGGAGAACACGGACACACAGATGGCCGGAGGCCTCAGTGGCAAAGATCACGGAAGCAAAGTTTCGGGCCTCTGAATTTCTGGGACACCCCCAACCCCACCAGAACATCATCAAAACCCGGATCAAAGATGATCCATTCTTGGACCAAAAACAGCTAGCTTGCCCCTTCCTGGATCCTGTTTTGGGGTTCTTCTTCCACATTTCCTTGCATCAAATGGGTTTGGTACCTGAAAATTGAGGCATTTTTCGCCCCAAATCCCACGGACGGTCATCATTTTCATCCATTTTACTCATAGAAATGGCCATCTCTGGGCGGATCTTTCCGAGCTAAGGAGCCGGAGGAAGACCTCACAGAAGATAAGAGCCCAGATCAGGAACCTGCTGAAGCGTGGGGGCGACCCAGTTGCCATCTGCCCGGCCATAATTTTCCTTTGAAAATGAGAGATTTACACCCCATTCATCGCAAGGTTGATGGGGAAAAGGACGATAAAACATGCGATTTTTGGGTAAGTTGCTTTTAGACATTCTCCAAAATATCAATTCAGTGAGAAAGAGCACTCTTCAGCAGCCAACCATTTCAGCAGCCAAACAAAACACTACTTTGATCGACACTCGTGTGAAGTTCAATTTCTAAAGCAGCCAAGAGAGACGTTAGATGTTTCATATACGATCTCTATGTCTACATACATGTAACTTTACGTAACCACTCTTCCTAAATTTGATGGTGTCCCATCCCCTGCTTGCCCTTTAAGTTGCCTGATTCATCAGGAGAGCTTGTGCCTATGAGATCACATGTTCCACCCTTCAAACTTCCACATTGCGCAGCCAAGAGAGGCTTTACTGGGATCAACTTCCCCTTGTTTAAAGTATCCAAGAGACACACACTTACTGATAAACTTGGAATAACCAGAGCAAGCAAGAGAAAAGGCACAGATGAGATCAGTTCCAAACGAGTCCAGCTTCAAGTTGCAAGAGTAACTCACAGAAAGGGACCTGGTAGTTGGAATTGTCCACCCATTCAGGCCTCGGGATGAAGAGATGGATGAGGAGGAACTCCAGCTCTCCTGGCTCGTGGATTGCTCTGGGAACTACAGAACCCCAAAAAACCAATGCCTCAAGGGGTGAAATGGTCGTGAACTTCAGTGAACCATGAAAAATTGGGCAAATCATTTGCATATTTTTGCTCCAGGGGACCACAAGGACATTCACCAAGTTTTTGCAGCACTCTGGGTATTTGTGGGCTCTCTTTGGGGATGTTGGAAGAGTTGAAGGCACGATCAAAGGTGCAGCAAATCCCTCCAACCTTTTGCTATGGGTCAGAACAATGAGCAAAATTGACTTGGTCTGGCCATTGTAATCCCCAAGTGCAGCATCTTCATCGGTGGCCCATCGTTGAGCCCCCAAGGCTGAGATTTTGGTTCCCAGCTTCCGGATGTGTCATCTCTCGTGGCGATGCGTGCGTTTCCTGGCGCTCTGTCTGGTGCAAGGCATCTCTTTCGCCCTCTATCGACTGCATAGACCGCTTGGACAAGAACCGGAGGAGGTGAAATTCCCATCCCTGGAGGGACATGGCCCACACGGCCATGGCCGGGGTGCCGTTGGTGCGGCGGCAAACAGCACGGATCTGCCCAGATCATCCGGTGACTGCCAGATGCAGGTGAAAAGCCTGGTGTGTTTCTCCCATATGACGCTGGGCAGGTTGAAGTGCTTAAACTTGTTGCATGGTCCGAAGTCTTAGATGGACGTTTAGTGTGGCCACTTTGAGACTTCATATTGGACTGATTTGCATGATTTGCCCTGCGGTGGTAATCTCAGGATGGTCTTCCTTCAAAAGGACCCCTGAAAGTACTGCTGACGAGTGCAATCCCAAGAATTTATCCCCTACCCCTAACAGGGGATTAAAATGAATGGCGACTCATGGCAGGCGGTTGCCTTATTAGGGGGGAAGGGAATTCTTTCCTTGGTTGGGGTCTCTGCACAGCCCGAGGAGCTTCAACGAGTTCAATTTCAGCTCCCAGTTCTGGAAACGCGGCCCTCACCCCTCCACCTCAGCGTTGGTGCGTGACTTTCGCACCCGGGGCCGTAAGTGCCTGCTGTGGCACAGGGTCCACTTTGAAGGAAGCTGTTGCAAGTGCGAAGTTCCAAGGCTCAACAGCGAATGCAGTGCTTGTCTCATGTCTTTCCAAGGCGATTGGAGGACTGGCTGGGAATGGATTTTGTGGTCCCTGCATGATCATCCCATGGCAAAAGGCCATTGGGGCTTTCATGTTCCGGAACCAAAGTGGTCAGTTGTGATTCCTGGGATGGTCACAAAAGGAGGACCACAACAAGATTCATCCAGTTTCTGATTTCACCAATCTCCTTACCTGGAATGATTGGAAGCTCAATCCCTGTTTTTTTTTGGCTCTCACCCTTCCTATTTTTTGCTGGTTCTCATCCCTATTAATTTATATAGTTCGTTCCTTCTGTTTCCCAGTTTCCCCCCAAAAACCAGGCTTAAACCCACCGGGCCTTTGCCATCGGTGACCCCAGGATCCGCGGTCGCGCGAATTCTTCCACTGTGGCCACCCTCTGGGGCTTCCAGCCCCAGGCCATCTGCGACTGTCCGGCGTCATTGTCGGATGCCTGGAGTCGGTGTGGGATGATCAAACGATTCAGTGGGATGCATGTAGACGTCTAGCCCTTGAGTTTCAGCCTTTTTGGATGGGGAGATTTCGCCATCTGGGTTCCGGGTACCAGTTTTTTAATCTATAATGATAATAATAACTAATAACTAGTAATAATAGTCATATTTGATAGTGATAAGTGATAATGATAATGATCATAATAGTATTAATTAATGATAATACTAATGATACTAATGATGATAATATTGATGATAATAGGAAACAATATGTCAATATATGCATATCACAGGATTTCTCAGTCAAACTCCTTTGAAAGGCTGCCCGCTGGAAAATTGAAAGGGATGAAAAATGACAGGATGTAAGTTGAAGCCTTGAGAGATCATGAGCGACGGATCAGTGGACAAAGCAATGACTCGGACTTGGAGGTGGGTTCCCAAAATCAAGGATTGGACCTTCCTTCTATTTTGAACATCGCGGCAACAAAAACATGATTTCCTGTAAAATTTCCAGATTTCCAATCCAATGATCATCCCATGGCTCCTCCAGTTGTGCTCAGATCCTGCAGCCTCCGTGGCCCTCCCAGGTGTGATAGGTGACTCCATGGCGCGACAACTCTTTCAGCGCTTCGTGTCATATTTCCGGACCCCCAATGGCCCGGTGGTGGATGGCTACTTCAATGGGGCTGCCAGCTATGTTGTGAACAAGAAGGACTTCAGGGGATGGGGAGCGAATTTTACTTCTAGCGGTTGCAAAGAAACTGTGATGATGCAAAGGGATGGGTGTTGCATCCTTCCATCTGCATAGAATTAAACATATACGGAATATGCATGCATGCATGCATACATGCATTAATACATTGCTTACTTACAAACTCACATACTTACATGCTTACTTACAAACTCACATACTTACATGCTTACATGCCTACTTACATAATTACATTACATTATAGTACAGAACAATACAATACAAACCATACATACACACCATGGACACACACCATACATACCACACATACACACCATACATACCATACAAACAAACGATACATACCATACATACTATACATACCATACATGCCATACATACCATACATACCATACGTTACATACACTACATACATCACATTACATACATACATTACATACATACATTACATACATTACATTACATTACATCACATCACATTACATGTCATTTCTTTTCTTTACATTGCATTACATTACATTACATACACTACATACATTACATTACCTACGTTACATTACATTCATTACATTGCATTACACTACATCACATTGCATTCATTACATTACATTACAACTACATTTCATTGCATTACATCCCCATAAGGTCTGGTATCTTCTTGCCGTTCTTTCTATCAGAAATCTTGATTTGGCAATTGGTTCAAAGATGATGAGTTATAGCTTTCAGGACGATTTGAATGTCCTGCAAACGCTTCCTGACAGTTTGCATTAGTCTTTTCCATGGGAGGCCGACAGTGTGCAGGGCAGGAAAAAATTCAGTACATTACATACATTACATCCAGTACATAGATTACATCCATTAGATACATTACATCCAGTACATAGAGTACATCCATTAGATACATTACATCCATCACATGCATTACATGCATTACATGCATTACATGCATTAGATCATGAGGTGCATTACTGCAATACATGCATTACATCCATTGCATGCATTACATGCATTGCATGCATTACATGCATTACATGCATTGCATTCATTGCATGCATTACATGCATTCCATGCATTACATACATCACATTTACATTACGTTACATTGCATACATTACATACATTGCATATATTACATACATTACATACATTGCATACATTACATACATTACATACATTACTTATATTGCGGACAAACACCATCGTTTGTCCGGACCCGGAACGATCATTATCATCATCATCATCATCATCGTCATCGTCATCATCATCATCATCATCATCATCCAGCTTGCCCCAACCTAAATGGTAATGATGTGTGAAGGCAAACTGTTGAGGAATCTCTCATGTAAGGATGATCAACAATCGGGGTACCCCCGAAAAACAAGATGCATTCCACGAACCCGAATGCTCACACGAATCTTCTTGACACTCCTGACATGACACTCTTGGGAAGACACTCCTGGGAGACACTCTTGATGAGACACTCTTCGCAAGACACTGTTGAGAAGACACTCTTGGGAGACACTCTTGGCAAACCTCTTGGCATGATACTCTTGGGAAGCACTCTTGGGAAGAAACTCTTCAGAAGACACTCTTGAGAAGACACTCTTGGGAAGACACTCTTGGCATGACACTCTTGGCATGACACTCTTGGACAACACTCCTGGGAGACACTCTTGGGAAGAAACTCTTGGGAAGACACTCTTGGCATGACACTCTTGGGAGACACTCTTGGGAAGAAACTCTTGGGAAGACACTCTTGGCATGACACTCTTTGGAAGACACTCTTGGGAAGACACTCTTGAGAAGACACTCTTGGGAGACACTTTTGGGAAGAAACTCTTGGGAAGACACTCTTGGGAGACACTCCTGGCATGACACTCTTGGAAGACACTCCTGGGACAACACTCTTGGCATGACACTCTTGGAAAGACACTCCTGGGAGACACTCTTGAGAAGACACTCTTGGCATGACACTCTTGGCATGACACTCTTGCGAAGACACTCTTGGGAGACACTCCTGGCATGAGACTCTTGGAAGACACTCCTGGGGCAACACTCTTGGCATGACATTCTTGGAAAGACACTCCTGGGCGACACTCTTGAGAAGACACTCTTGCCATTAGGAAGACACTCCTGGGAGACACTCTTGGGGAGACACTCTTGGCATGACACTCTAGGGAGACACTCCTGGGATGACACTCGAAACGTCCAAAACATCATCACTTTTGCAGCTTCCCCCATAGACAACGACGTTTCGACACATGTGAAACGTGCAAAACATCGTCCATTTTGCAGCTTCCCCTATAGACAACGACGTTTCGACAATCCACAGCAGCATCACTTTTGCAGCTTCCCCATAGACAACGACGTTTCGACATCGGCTCTCAGAAAATGCCACGCCTGCCACACGATTTGCACCTTTTCACTCCTGGACGCAGCCCTGACAATGCGATTCGCAAAAAAACACGCAACACGACACGTCTAAAGTACCGCCTGCCAGGAAACACGACGATGAACGTCTCCAAACTGCTGTCCCTGCCACGAAAAATGCAAGTCAACATTTGAAAACGACGCGAAAGTATTGCACCTGCCACACAAAACGATGTTCGACACGTCATGAAACACATTGGAATGTCACGAAGTGCCACGCCTGCCACGCGACATGACGTTTCGACACGTCGAAATTGTCCAAAAATTACCACCTTTGCAGCTTCCCCCATAGACACGGCCATAGCGACCTACCGCGGACACTTGCGAACGGGCACGGACGGTTGCGGACGGTCGCGAACGGTTGCGGTCGCGGAAGCAACGTTTGGCGAACACACCCTCAACCCCCAAACCCCCAGAGTGAAACGGGAACCCTTGCTACGCATTCGGGAAAAGCCCGACCTAAATGGTAATAATATGTGTTTTTCAAGGGTAATGATATGTATTTTTGTGGGGTTAGCCAGGGCTGAAGCAGAATGCCAAATCCTGATGTTCATTATCCGGGCCACCGTCCTCAGCAACTGAATATCTGTGTTGAATGGCACCACTGCGTGGGTAAAATGTGCCCGCTCTGCTGGCATGAGCCACTCCAACAAGAGGTGTCAAGCCTTCATTATCCTTTGGGCCGCGAGTGTAATGTACTACGGCACGTGGCAATGTCAGTGTTGCACTGAACAGCAAATATGGATGCACATTGGATCAGCATGTTCAGTTTTTGTCAAAAAACAGGATTGTATGGTTAGGAGGTAGAACTTGTACAGCCATGGTACAAGTTTCATCATTTCGACGGTTGAAGGTCGTTGAGAACCATGAAGACAGCCTCATCGATATGCTATCATAGTTATGGTAGCATATAGTAACATGTCATGTTCCTTACATCGTAACATATATTAACATGTGATGCCCTTTGAATTCATGGGCAAACTATGGTGTCAGCGCGTTAAATTACATACATTACATTACCTTACATTACTTTACATTTTCAAGTACATGTACATTTACATGTACATGTAAATTTACAAGTACAGTGACATTCGCATTTGCATATAGATGACATTACATAAATTAAATACATTACATAAATAACATACATTATTTACATAACATATACACACACACACTCATACAATACGTACATACATACATACATGCATGCATGCATACATACATACATAGATACACAGATGTGGAATAGTACACACACACACATATATATATATATACATAAAAGAAAACAGGATACACACGTTGCTCTTCCTCTTTTTCAGCCAGGAGGACTGCCTCTTTCTTGAAACGGGACCAAAGTGCCCCCGCCTCAATGGGCCCCAGTTCCGCATGACCTACTTTCCTGAAAAGATGCCGGAGGCCCGCGACATCCAGTACTTGGAAGGTTTTCACAAGAAGTACCATCTGGATGCGATGGTTGTCTTGAAGCTGGGGATCTATAGCGATCTATTTTTCATATTTTTTCTCCAGCATTTCTTGAATCACAAAGACTTTGGTGGCCATTCTTGGTGTCCAAATTTTGGAATGCATCATTTTGACCCCGATGACAGGGTTGACAACTTTGGCTTGAGGCCACGATCAAATTCAGGCCATGTTTCTTTTCCGTTTTTTTATGACCGAAACAGGTTTTACTGTGATTTCCCCACCATTTTGACTCCGTCAGGAACGGCTACTGGTATCGCACCTACAAAACCAACATGCATCGCCTGGCGCAGGAGGTTGGAGCCTCTGCGAATCCCAAGATGGCAACCTTCATTTTATCCGTGAGTCCTTTGGATGCCTAGTTGCAGGGCCTAGGGCGCCAGGGCGCCAGGGCGGCAGGGGGCCAAGGCTGTTGGGGAGGTTGGAGAGTGGAGAATGCCAAAATCAGAAATCTCGAAGAAAATTCGCAGAAAATTGCCAGTTTTTGGGGTTGGGGAAGCCCGAAATAAAGGTTGATGGGTTATTCAAAGTTGGCAAGACGGACTGCCGGGCACCGCGCCTTCGTGAGGGTCACCTACTTCCATCCCAGTGAATGAATCAAAAGGAATGGATGTCCACCATGGTTTTAACATGTTGGCGCCAAACCCCACGTTCGACCACCCCCCAAATGATATAATGATATATGTTCCACCCCCCAGATGATAGAATATTATATGTTCCCTCACAACAACACGTTCGTCACACCTCAGGATTGCAGTCATGCGATATCATACACGAAGGACCGGGGAGGACCATGGCTCAAACCAGCCAAGACAAAGCAATCTGCGACCATATCCATTTGTGGTTACAAGAAGGATTGAGCGCCAAAGATAGAGCGCCATGGTCCGGGACTTGCAGCAGGCACAACTTGACGGTGCAAGTCAGGACTGACGGATGAATGGGGAAGATCCAAGATGGCATTAGGAGTTTTGATCCGTTGATTCATTCAAGATCTTCCATGCGGAATCAAATCACTTATCTTCATAAGGGATCAAATCCGCCACCCCCTCTGAACAAATATGTTGAGTGGTTTATTACTTCCCCCTTTTCGCCATAAGGGATCAAATCCGCCAATCACTCTGAACAAATATGTTGAATGGTTCATTAACTCCCACTTATCTTCATGAGGGATCAACTCCGCCAGCCCCTCTGAACAAATATGTTGACGGGTTTAATAGTTCCCACTTATCTTCATAAGGGCTCAAATCCGCCAACCTCTCTGAGCAAATATGTTGACTTGTTTATTAAGTGATGATGCTGACGATGATGATGGAGATGATGATGATGATGATGATGATGATGATGATGATGACGATGACGATGACGATGATGATGATCATCATGATGAAGATGATGATCACGTCCCGTCCGGTCGATTTCCGGGGCGGTCAAACGTAGGGTTTGCAGCGAACATGTTTTAACCCATTTATGAATGGGACGACCACGGTAGCTGGTTGTTATTGGTACACGGTCACCTGGGGTGAAAAAAACTGAGCTCAGGAGAAGTTCGGCTTGGACTATTTCCAAGAGTTGAACCGGGCCTCCAAAGAGTCAGCGGCTGCCAGAGAGAACCTGCACTTCGTGGATTTCCAAAGATTGGCTCAGATGGCTCAGAACAGGATTGGCCAGACTTGGGATTTCGGCATGAAGTCTTGAGCTGATCTTCATCTATCTAGGGGAAAAAAAAAAAAATACGTGGCTAAAGAACCTTGGAATCAGTACGTGGCTACGAAAGTGGACCATTTGAGGAATCTGTTCCGGAATGCAGAAAAACTGAAAAAGCAAAACAAAAGTTACATTTTCTTGCGAAATCAAGAAGAACATATGTTTCTTTCCACCACACATGTTCGAACGTTTTGGTGGGTCAACCATCTTGAACCATTCTAAACCATCTGAAACGGAGAGCTGGGCTCGGCGGCAAACTAGGGTGTGGTCCGGAGAAAACTTCTCATCCTAAACCATCTGTCTTAAGCCATAGCCCAGGAGCTGGGTCAATGCTGAAGATCGCATGCACTACATGTGTGGTGGCTATCCTGCTTTTGACCAACATTCCCCTTGGTTTGAGATCAAGGGCTTTCGAGGCGGGCACAAGTTGGAGGATTGGGAATAGGGGGATGAACACGACCAGATAAGGATGCCAGGGCAACATGGTTCCCGCGATCCAGGTCGATATGTTGCTACTTGCTCTGTGATGATATTATGTTTTGAATTTATGTTATATTATATTGCGGATATATGTGTATATATTGTCGCAATCATTTTCTCCAACTGCCTCGAGTTTCGCGAAGGTGTCAGGCGAATTTTTCCCTTCGGAATATCTTCCGAAAATCAACGCCATAGGATCTGTGAACGCCTACAACTGCGACGACCCGGTGAATGGTGCACTGGTTGAAGCGATCGTAGCAGGGCTCAGCAGCATCCAAGAAAACGGATAGACCTGTTGGGAATGGGTGTGGGATGGTGGCTATATTCAAGCCGATGATATCACAATTGTTAATGTCAAAATATTTGGGGATAATTATAGTAATGAAGAGGAGATGGTATGTATATGTGTATATATATATATATTGATGCGTTGCCTATGTTTAGAGATATTTCAGGAGATTTGCTTGTACACTGGGATTAGCACAAGAATTCGGGATATCCCTGTGGAAAAGTATTCCAATCGTGCCCAGACCCCATGTCATGTGATGGTCGATGAAGTTGCTGCTGAACTCCCCATGTTTTCTGAGTTTACACCTGCAAGTCTACATGATGTGCATATATGTATATATATATATATTATATATATGTATATATACATACTGTACACACACACACAAACGCACATGCAAGTTAGACTGATCGTTGAAAAAATCCTACAAGTGCATGTGCAGTCTTACCGATCATGTTGGATAATGTTTATGTACAGGTGTATTCAATATGGCTACATATGTAAACCTATGGCTATGTATACACATGTTTACCTACCTACCTACCTACCTATCTAGACACATGCCTACCTACCTACATACCTACTTACGTACGTACGTACATACATTCATTCCTAAGCATACACGTGTGTCCAATCATAGGATCAGTGGATATCCATTGCGCATCATCATATCAGACATTGACACAACATACCACGACTGTGCCCTTCAAGATCAGTACGTTGCAACGACGCCAGGTTGAAGAAGGACCTTCAGCGCTTCATCCTGCAGCATAAGGCGGGTGTTGGGAAATCCAACCATCAATCCATTGTTGTTGGTGAACCGCCTGTGTATACATATATACTGTATATATATATATATATGTATGTATATATGAATATACATATATATATATATATATTATATTTGCATAATACGTATTTTGTAGAGTCTTATTCTGAGAAATGGATTGTGGATTTTTCAGAAACATTTGAGGATGTTCCAAGAACGGACAATGGGTTTCCTCCAAAATGTAAACACTCCAAATGGTCCAGCCCATACGGGTTTCCTCAAAACAAACAACACACGCGGGCAAGACTAGGATGGTTCCGTACCAAGAATTGAGCAGACTTGGGTGTTTCTGCAAAATTGAATGTATCCCGGTGAGTTGTTCAATGGGGACAATGACAAGCAACCGTTATTTGGTATTATTTGTTTCGGGGTTTTCCCATGAGTTTCAGGTCCCAAACCCAATTGAGGACACCTGTGATTGGATTTGCTGTGCTGGCTCTTTACGTTGTGGTTCCACTTGACAACCAAACCACTGGGCACGTAATTCGACAAGGCCAACAGTAACAGGGGAACAGGGATGATTTTCCCCGCTTAGAAGCAGGACTTGGACAGTTGTACAGTTTCAACATGTTTCAACCAACACAAACAGATCTGAAGTATGTAGATGAATTAAAACGCGGAAAGCGTTGACATTATCAGGATTGGGACATTCTCTTGGGAACCATGGCTTTACAGGTGGGTGTCCCAATTCATGCTTCACCCATGGCCGTGCTGAGGCTATATCATGTATTTTCCCAGGACCCTGGAATGGATAATTCCCTGTAGGATCACATTTTTTTTGTGGAATGAACATATTGTATATCAATTTACCGGGTATTGCGTTTACTTTCTTTCGGTCTTCAACAGGGAACTACCGTTTTTGACCCATACCCATCCACTACTTCGTGTATCATGACTACATTGCACTGGGCCGTACCAGCGCTGCATCTTGATACGCCACATCTCCGGGAACCAGTTCATATGGATATGTTTAAAGATTGGGTAAACCCAAATTGGACCGGCTTAGTCTGCAAGGCGAGCAACAGAAACTATTTGTGGGTCCTCAGAGCTTAATTTGTGACCCGTATAGGGTCTCCATGACATGGTTGCAAAAGATGAGAACCCCATTTTGACGGGTGATATTCCTGTTATTGGTGATCCAACCATTTGTTTGGTTGTGGTGTTCCCATGTTTGCCGATCATCCATCCATCCATCCATCCATCCATCCATCTATCTATCCATCCCTCTCTCTCTTCCTCTCTCTCTTCGCTTCCCTCTCTTGGTCTATGTGAAAGTTTATGTACACACACATCTGTATATGCACGTAATGCAATGCAATGCAACGCAACGAAATGCAGCGCAACGTAACGCAATACAACAGGAAACTAGTGTAATGTAAAAAAAATGTAAAAGCAATATATACGATGTAACCGGACGTCACGTAGTATCATGGATGCATGTATGCCCAGTTTAGATTGTAAAAAACATGTTAATCCCTGTCTCTTGCTGCGACACAACGGAGGCGGAGCAGGACAATATGTTCGATGAGACCGCCGATGAGGAGCTTTTTATGGTTGTTGAGGGCTTGGTTTCTTGGATGATCATGTTACTTGAAAGATATAGGTCTTGATTGAAAATGATATAATCTAATACTCTAATAATTTAATACAATCTATAACTTCTTTTTGGCACGTGTTTTAATCAAATTGGGTTGACTTTGATGCAAGTGCTTGTCTTTTTTTTCTGCTGTTGTTGATTCAGTACTTTTTTTCTTCCTTTCAATAATTGACAATGAGGCTATTAAGTTCTATAAAGATTGGCAAAGCATGATTCTGAGTCGATTACCGCGAAACCTGCACTGTTTGATTGGTTTCGGTATTGGCAAGTGGCCGGCGTGTCCAAAAGTAGGGTGGAGGGGGCCCCAGCAGTCCTCAAAGATGTTGCTCACCCCTAGTTTCCAGGCTAAGGTAGAGCTACCACAATAACGTCTCTTGTTGAAGCCTTTGAGAACTTTCTAGCTGCTGTGCGCTGAAAATGCCGTCAGACTTTTCATAGACTCTATTTTCATGGCTTGGGGAGATCTAGAGCAACTTAAATACAGTAGGACGAACAATGTTGAAGCCGCCAGTAGTGTGATCCTAAAAGAGATGATGGTGGGAATTCGGCTCCGTCTACTTCGATTTTCATCCCCAACTTGCTGGTCTGAAAATGACCCTCTTGTTTTCCGGACATTTTTTCCTAGTCCCTGGAAATTCCCAGGAAATTACATATATATATATAAAGTTATATTATATATATATGTGCATATTATATCCGGTGTTGCTTTAGACCCTTGCTGGGCAAGCCAATCCACTGATGCCAGAAGGGAAAGTTTCCAGGACGCCTCCAGAAACTGGTAAAGTCATCAAAATCCATGGTTTCCTGTAAACTTTGCCATCCCGGCAACTAAGATAGACCCTGCCAGAGGGTTGGAAGACTCCTCGTTGGGAGATGGTAGATCACGAAGTATATCAACCTAATCTCGATTTTATCATTATTCAAATTTCTTGAATCACTTGAAGTCATTCAACAATCTTGGATCATCCCTTGAACTCCAGGGCTTTTCCAATGATTTCTTTATCCAGGATGCCATCCGCCAAGCTGCCAGTGGGCAAGCGAATGCCGCCGCCATTCGCCAGCTGGGGAACCTGGTGGTTTTTGGATCTTTTGATGGGGAAAATGGAGATTAGTAAGATTTACTGATTATGGGGAATTAATGGGATATAATTGGGATGGATGACCAAGAACATGTGGCGTATGGGTTTGTCTGAAAATGGGGTACCACATTCCAACCCATGGTTTAGAAAATCGTTTTCCCAATGAGGACTTGCTATTGGGGCGAGTGAAGCTTTTGTTTCAGACAAAACCATTTTTGTTACGCTTCCCATGCGTAACCAATCTCTTTCATTTCTGTACCAAGCAAGTGTTTCGCGTGCATTGGCGCGGTCTGCAGTTGCCTAAGGAGAGAGGGGCCAAAAAACAACATGGTGAAGAGGGTCTTCTGGCGGTGTGTTCAGTGAAATAAGTAATAACAGACACAACATATACAATTGTATCTCTATCCTCATCCTGAAATGATGCCTTTGAGCCTTCGAGTGAATCTGGCTTTTTATTTTGGGGGGGGAAGGCTCCCCAAGATACACCAGAACTGGATGGCCTGAGAGGACAATTTCAGTCGACTCCATCCTGGTTGGTTGTAGATCCCCACGTTTGAGGCCTTAGAACATCAAAGTCTGAGGGAGAACTCCCTTTTCATTTTTTGATATCCATACTCACCTGGACTATTTTGCTAAACAGATAGGACCTTCCTGTGATCCTATTCGTTCGCAATTGGCGGTTTCCAGTTTTCTCAGTTAGCTAAAGCTGGTGGGATACATAAGCTTCAAGTCTGGGAAGTTGCCGAGCCCCTTGATTCTCTCTTTCACAGACTAACCTTTCATCACCATGGTTTTGCAAACTGATTGATGGCTGGAGGTTCCATCTCTGCCGATCTTACATCCGAAAAATGGACGTGGAATTCTGGCACAGGGTTTGGGCCACCCCCAAAATTTGACCGGTTCAAAAGCGCCCCGGACACGAGGACGGGAGCCTCTGCGGATGACTGGGACGATACGGAGGGGTTTGCCCGGGTTGGAGGGCCAGGGCTGAGGTATTGGAAAATGATCATTTTTGATTTAGGTAATTCCCCACTTCCATACATCTTTCAGGGAAGGTCATATCTGAATCTAAATCCCATTTTCAATTTGTACAAAGCAAGGACGCTCATTTTACTGGTGAGAATCTACGCTACTTCGCACACAAACTTTATCTTTGGTTGATCAAGCATCTGTATTTGTTTGCGAAAATCCAAACTTCCCGACTTCCATGTTGAGACCACCACTGCTGATGGAGCTGGCGTCTTCACTCATCATGGAGCTGGCAAACTCCATCTTTGTTGGCATCCAGGATCCGTTTTGATCCTCCACGAATTGATGGTGATCTAGGTAGACATGGCTTTGTCCAAAGTATGGTACCTCGAACTCCTTGGTTTGCATTTTTTTAAACAAATTCTTTTAATGGCCATATCTTTGGGTGCAAACCTTCAATTTCTGGGAAAACCCATATCACATCATATACAGTGATTGGTGAGAGATCCCAATATATTCCACTACATCACCATGGCATGGTTGCTTGTTATACCCAATTTTATGTTGGTAACACGCCCCCATTTCCCGTCGTTGTCCAACTTAAAAAGAACATGAGTTCGGGTAGATCCATCATTTGTGTTGGTGAATATCTTCCACGAATCAAGTGGTTGATAAAAACACACATTCCACTATACAAATCCCTAAACATGACACCATTTTGGTTGCTTGATATCCCGATTGTTTGTACTTGGTATCTTCTATCCCCATCTTTTGGGGCAAACAGAATCGTCATATCCCATCATTTTCCAATAAACACTGCCAATTTTGTTGGTGAATTTTCTGCATGTTGGTTGCTCAAACCATGCCGCATGAACCATCTTACATTAAAATCCCAGTTTCTTGTTGATCAAATCATATCATTTTTGCTCAATTTTCCCCTTTTTGCTTTTTAAAAGGTTGGTGAAAGATCTCAGCAGAAAGCCATGGCCCCTGCTACAGGTACTACAAGGCGAAGATCGGCGAGGTCATGGGCGAGAGATACGAGGTCACCGAGGTGCCATGGATCGAAGATCTTCGATGGATGGCTTGGATGGGATGGGGATTTTTAGATCCCCAAATGGCGGAACTGTTCAGTTTTTTTTTCCCCAAACAGCTCTGCCTCCTAGTGCTCTGTGAGATTTTGTCACGACATGGATACGGCCTTGTCTCCCACCTTGTCTCCCACTTTGTTTCCCACTTTGTCTCCCAGTGCTCTGTGGGATCTTGTCACGACATGGATGCGGCCTTTTCTCCCACCTTGTCTCCCACTTTGTCTCCCACTTTGTCTCCCACTTTGTCTCCCACTCTGTCTCCTACTCTGTCTCCCAGTGCTCTGTGAGATCTTGTC
>BGPT01003660.1:9195-28953 GCA_003297045.1 Symbiodinium sp. clade C Y103
CTTCTATTTCTCTCTATATATTTCATGTTATACGATTTACACAATTACATATCTCACTATACTTCTCTTCGCTCTCGGGCCATCCGTCGTCTAGTTTTATGGTGTACACCATTCCCAGTCATGGGTGGTGTCCAAAGCTCAGATTTTTTTTGAGCTCATGGAGTGGGCCGCCGGTGATCCTGGCCTTGCGGCTGGGCAGTCATCCTTGAATTTCAACGGGGACAATTGAAAATGGAGCCAAGTGCTGGCAACCAAGAGGGTCACCGATTCCAAAGGGGTGAAACGCACGCGCAATTTGCCAGTCTGTTGATTTGAGTTGATTGGAATGCAATGAAAAAACGTCCTACATGATGCTACTTGTATCAAAATTGATGCAGATTTGTGCACCATAATTATAAGGGTTGCAGGCCGCTTATTGCAGGTCAATTATTGCATTGTATTCTTGTGTATAGCTGTCAAAATCTATCTTGACCTCCTTCTCATATCTTGTTACCAGGGCCCATCAACCCTTCCTCCCATCATCGAAGCGCAGTTTTTGGACCTGTCCTGACCCCATGGCCATGTGGCGAGGTCAATATGGCTAATGCTGACGAATGAGGTGCTGGAGGATTCCGGAGACCCGGGAAAGCCTCAAAGACTCACAGGAGCAGAAACTTGCCGAATTCTTTTACCCTTTGGTGATTTTCCCAGCTAGAAACCTCCATTTAGCTCGGGGATTTCCAATTGCCACGTTTGATTACCGGAGGGTAGATACTTTTTTTGATTCCCAAATCATCCCATGTTTTGGGCCTTTGCGGCCTCGCTTTGCGACCAGGCTGCTCTTTGCGACTTGCTGGCCAGACACCAGTGCCTGGCTGAGGAGATCATCCCAATGACTCACTCTTCTCACATCATGAATTGCAGCTTAGTTATATGATAATTGAATTGTGGATGATCACTACCATGCTGGGGAAAATGAGTCATTTGACTTTCAGGGAATTCATTGTATTGAGTTAATTCTCAATGTCTTATAGGTTTTTCATGTCACTTGTTCCTGTTTTCCTTTGTGGCTTGTTGGGCAAAATCTCCTTCTTGTGACCCGATCATAGATACAAAGTGTATACCGACACCATACACTACATATTCATACATATTCAGCATACGCATCGAATCATGTCAAACTGTAGCCTGAGTGATACTGTACTTCCTTGAACATTCGTGGGGCCGTGATGCCTTCAAATTTTGCAGTAATTGGAAACACAACAACAATCCGACAATCCCCTTGCATCGCCCCACCATAATCCCCGTAGGAACCATGATTCAAACATCGACTGATCCTTAGTGATGATGCTGATGAATTTTCCGGGTTGCTTTGATGATGGTGCTGATGATGGTAACACTGATGCTGCTGCTGGTGACACTGATGACAAGGAGTTGGTTTCTCAATTCCAATGAACTCTATATGTATACTGTATATATCTACCTACCATAAATATCCATAAACCATATTTATCAATATTTATCACTATTTATCATGGATGATGATGATGATGATGATGATGATGATGATGATGATGATGCTGATGCTGATGATGATGATGATGATGATGCTGATGATGATGCTGATGATGATGATGATGCTGAAAATGAAGATAAAGAAGAAGAAGATGATGATGCTGCTGCTGCTGATGATGATGATGATGCTGATGATGATGCTGATGATGATGATGATGATGATGATGCTGATGCTGATGATGATGCTGATGATGATGATGCTGCTGATGATGATGATGATACTGATGATGATCATGATGATGATGATGATGCTGCTGATGATGATGATGATGATGATGATGATGAAGGTGAAGATGAAGATGAAGATGATGATGATGATGATGATGATGATGATGATGATGATGATGATGATGCTGATGCTGATGCTGATGCTGATGGTGATGCTGATGGTGATGGTGATGCTGCTGCTGCTGCTGATGATGATGATGATGATGATGATGGTGATGATGATGATGATGCTGATGCTGATGATGATGATGCTGATGATGATGATGATGATGATGCTGATGATGATGATGCTGATGCTGATGATGATGATGCTGATGATGATGATGATGCTGATGCTGATGCTGATGATGATGCTGCTGATGATGATGCTGATGATGATGATGATGATGATGCTGATGATGATGATGATACTGATGATGATCATGATGATGATGATGATGCTGCTGATGATGATGATGATGATGATGATGAAGGTGAAGATGAAGATGAAGATGATGATGATGATGATGATGATGATGATGATGATGATGCTGATGCTGATGCTGATGCTGATGCTGATGGTGATGCTGATGGTGATGGTGATGCTGCTGCTGCTGCTGATGATGATGATGGTGATGATCTATTTAGAATTTATATTTAGATATCTATAGATATATGATATACCTACCATAAACACCATCTGAATCATGGATGAACTGCCCGCCCAGGCCGGAACTGGCTCCACGGCTGGCGCGCCGCCTGGCCCAGTTGCCGTCGCAACATGTCACGGCGTTGTTGGCCGAAGGCCCGAGACAGACCGGGGCGAAGAGACCGAGACCCTTGGCCTGGCCTTGTGGGGTTCAAAACGCTACAGTAATGCTATGAATTTAAGAATCCAAGACTAGCAAAGACCGTTAAAATTTCATCAGGAAAAATGGTGATTTCACGAAAAAGGGAACCAGATATGATGATAAATGGGATTTTGATGGATTTAATCAACAAACAAAGTAGATTTATCCACCCAAAACACGTTCATGTCATTGGCAGTTCCAGGGAGATTTCACCAAGATGGGCATCTTTTGATCAAACATCAAGTGGGACTTCGTCCAAAAATCACAGGGACTTGGCCGATCCAAAAATGGATAGCTGGAACCCCCAATGGGCGTGTAAGATGAATGTCCGAATCAACATACTGTAGTAGCAACTGTTTGGGGTCCAAGGTTTGATTTGGGATATGAGAAAAATTGAAGAAGTGCCTGCAGTAGCGTTTTTTTGGCAGAGGAACGCATTTTTGTTTGATGATGAGTTACTGTAAAGACCTCAATTGCCTCAGGATGATAGGAAACACCGCGTAAAACACGCGTTGAATTGTCAGGTGTGTGAATCTATCTTTCTATATCAGCCAGATGAAATCAAACTGATATTCCAGGTTTCAGGCATCACAAATGGGTGTCATAGTGTGCACCCACTAAATGGCCAAAAACTGACCAACAAAAACATGTTTTTTTAAATAAATGCCACGACTGTCTCCAAGGTCTGATATTGGCATGCGACCATCGAGGTTTTCCATTTTCAGCTGTGGAAACGAATCATGGTAAAACCACCTGTATCCTCTTTTGTCGCTTAAATTTCAAGTACAATGGCTATCCGAGCATTTTTGCAAAAATCCGTACTTTGAAGATCAGTGGCTTGGATGTTGAGTCGAGCGTTGTTTTTGAAATTCGAGTGTTTTTTTGCAGCCAGCTTAGAGAGTTGGGTCAAGCCCCACACCTCAGACCTCGTGGCTGTTCATTTTGCTGGTGAGAAGGTTTTGGGATGCAGGATCCCTAATTTTCCTAATAAATTCTGAAGTGAACAAGACAACGTGATTTGCCACAAACGTTTTTTTTTCAGAAACGTCCTGATTTTCTGATGGACCCATACTCCAAATTCGCAGCTATCAATGGGGGAACCAGGCACAGACGAATCCCAGGATGTTCATCCAAACATGTCGTGGTTAGCGCTTACCACTCATTACCCACCAAGAAAATCAAAGAGATCTCCAAGAAATTGAGTTGACTACCAATAACCCCTTTTTGATCTCTTTGCAGGTAACCCAACCTCTACATCTTCATGTATTCAAAGAACCACTTTTCAGCTACTTCAGCTGACTAGCACTGGCTATGTGAGAAAGCAACTCCTCCATTTCGGATCAGCTGCCGCCCTGATTGGTTAACGCATGCGGTGAGTTTCCAAGTCGCCAGCGAATTCACAGAAATGATCCAAATTCCCATCTAAAATGATCACAAACCATCATGAACAATTGAATGATACAGCCATCATAAACCATCTAAAACAATCATAAAACCATCTAAATTCCTTGGAACCTCCTATTTTTCCATTCGGGAAACACCTCTCATTTTGAAGCCGTCAGGTGCTGCTGGTGACTTGACTCCCGCCTTGCGGGAGGTCATCGACGTAGCGCTGGCGGAGGAGAATTTCCTGGGGATTTTGAACATTGGAAAAAGAAGCAACGAAATCAACGGAGATTGCCAAGAAAATATGCTAAAAAGGTGGAACACGGTGGAACAAGAACGAGGAGAATTGGGATTTCACAAACAGAAATTAAGGGATTTCACCAGCGCTTGAAACGCGGAGTTTAGTTCACCAAGAAAGAATTCAATATAGCAGTAGGGAAAAAAGGCAGTGAACCTATTCAACAAAGCAGATTGTTTTGGATATGATGGGGATATATCATCAATAATGGATGTCAATGTGATAGAACTAATATGGGGTTTGCCCAGAATAGATGATATTCACCGCGAAACATAAGGTTTAACACACTTTTGCCATGTTTTAAATAAGGACAGTTGGGACTTAAGCAATTAAATATGTTGGGAAGAAAGCGGTTAAACATGTTCAGAGTAATTCCCTATTCATTCCTGGGCTAACAGATCTAACTGCACTGGATGGTAGGGTGCCATCATTGGACTCAAACACAAATTATAAGCAGCAGGGGGCCATCATTGACATCGCTGGGCATATTTTGAATCGCTTTTGAACTAGCCCAGAACCCAAAGAAAAACATGCGAATATACATGTTGGGTGAAGGGGAGCTGTTGAGCACTCCCGAATGCGTTGTCTATCAAGAGCTTTCGGCCACTGTGGCAACCAATGGATGTGGATTGGACAAATGGATCAAATGGTAGATTGGCATCCCCCTGGGTACTGTTGGATGATTCGGCAAAAGATACATGATAGGAGCAAGCGGGAAATTCTGCTAGCCACGCCTAGTTTGCTGTCTATGAGCATGTTTTCAACCCCTTTTTGAAAGAATGGACAGCGAAAACCGAAGTCATGGCATGCCGTCAAGTTTTCCGTGAAAAATCACAGTGGCTTGGGGATTTTCCTGCAGATCTTCCCTTGAACCACTGGAAGCTATGGCCCAGCTACAGTTCGAGGATTCACCGAAGTGAAAACGGGTGATTTTCCAGTTCGCAAACTTGTAAACGTTTACCAGAAGATATATCACTTAATCACTTATCCCTTGAATTTCACTGATATTCCCATTATCTCCATCCTATCCCCGTAAATCCCTTGTTGTAACATTTATATTTATATAGATGATTGAATCCTCAGTCTTCCATCAGAAGCAGCCAAATCAGTGGCTTGATTTTTCAGGGAAACAAAAAAGAGGACACCACCATATTTCAGTGGAAAATCACTGCTCTCCGGTGTTCAGATTTTTCCACGATTCCAATGAATTCATCATCAATCCCATCAAAAATTATCATCCCAACTCATTCAGTCTTGGCTGCCAGGAGCTGGGTGAGGGTGGACTGCAGGAGGTGGGAGTTTGGATGAACTGGTGGATTTGAAAAAAACGGGTATCCAATCAGAATTTGGGATGGGAGAAATGGTCAAATCATAAGGGTTCATCATTTATACATTCAGTGGCTCAAATGTGATCTTATCATTTCATGATAATGGTGATCATGGTGAAACATAGTGATTGGCTTTGGGTGTAGTACCTGGAAATGGGTACCCCATTGATGGCATTTTTTGATGCGGAAGCATATTTCTATACCATCATTTCTTTGGGTATCATATTTTCAGACAATCCAATACAATTACTGGGTAATGCTACAAACCTTCGGAACCTGTTGTTGTTGATTCGTGGTAACTAGTGTCCAATTGACCAAGACTGGAAAGGAAACCATCCAAACTATAGGGTTATCTTTGCAGGTAAACCTGATGGTATTATATATTCTGTTTTTTTGCCCACCCCTACTTATTAATTTCGCTTTTTCCTTGGAATGGGTGGTTGCGCTGGGCGCAACCAACTAACCAGAAAAGATTAGATGTTTTTTGGACCAACCAACAAACTTGGCAAAACTTGGGAGATTCAGCAACACTTTGAATAGAGAAAACATCATCGAAGATATCGATGTGTTATTGTAATATAATTAGGGCAAAGCAAGAATGGGGGGAGAGGGCATGGCTGACTTGAAACTTTGGTGCCATGGGGCTCCTTGGAGTTGTTTGCAGAGGAAAATCTCGAACATCTGGTGAAGAACTAATAGGGGGACTGCATATTATATTCCCATATACACGGGTGGCTATCCCCCTTATATCTCCATGACAATCCTAATATTTCATACAATCCCATACAAATCGCATATTTTGCATGTTAAATTCCTGGAAAATCCCTATATTTTGATGCTAAGTGACTGGCAAAAACTGGGTGAAGCGTGTCAGGTGGTCGCCCCTCTGCGAGCTGAGTCCACAGCGCTGACTCGAGGCACATGGCGGCGAGTTGCTGTGTGACATCATCTGCGTGACATCAAATGCTTCGTGGGAACTGTCCAAAATCACCAAACATTTCAAGTGAATCTCAGGACAGATGCTTCCTGGTGAATCACACACCAAAACTCCGAAAGTGCGCGACTTGTGAAACAAGTGAAGATAACAGCCCGTTTTGTTTCGTGAATCACTGTTGGAGTCCCCACAGATGAAATCCCCATTTGTGTCTTGGGGGAAATCGCTCCACCATGTGCTGCTCAGGTTCTTCGGTGCGCGCGCAGAACGCGCCAAAGCACACGGGCCAGGCAGTAACAACAAAGGAGGCCGATTTGGGAATCCCGGCAACATGATTGCAACAAATTATACAATGTTGATTCAATCGTGAAAATGATAGTTGTCGCTAATTATGGAGAATCATGATGTTTGATAGGTAAATCATTGTAAATCATGAAAAAATCGGCAGTTTCCCATAGGTATGTTAAACTACCAGAGGGTAAATCCACAACAATTGGCATACGGAATGTATATTGTATATGGTATCCTGTACATGGTATCTGGTATATGGCATAATCCACAATTTGCAATATAATGGTTTAAGTCATGGGAAAGAGATATGTGGATTTAACCAGCAAAACATGGCATCTCTATGGGAGTTCACCATGAAAAGTAGGGATTTAAGCAACAATATGGCGTTTGCCGGGATTTAAGCAACCAAGTTATGGTATGAACCAACTAAAATGGGGATATCTCATGGGGGTTGGTGATTTTTTTCTTAGAATATCATATAATACAGCAAGCAACTTCATTCTGAGATTTGAGTCTGAACATTGAGATTGATCAACAATTGCAATTTCAACACGGAATTGGGTTTTTTCTCACATGGACTAAGGGGGATCAACACCAGCACATCTATAGTGTAATCAGGGCGATTTCAGCAATTTAGTGGTTCCTGACATGGGGGACCACCGAATTTTCCAGGCTGTTGGTCATTCTTTTTTAAGAGACACCACTGGTTTGAGTGACAGTGACGGTAAGTACAGTAGTCTATTGCTGTCATTGATACATATGGATTTTTTCCATCGGGCCATCCATCTTAAATGGAAGTGATTGAAATCATTACAGTAATACATGAGGATCAAGCGCAAGTGTTTGAAGTCATGTACAGCTGGAATTTAGCAATACCCTGAGTTTCTTTAAGCATCTTTTGGCAGATGGGTTTAATATGGGGGTTTCCTAAAATGGGGGTACCCCCAAATCATATATTTTACTGCACAAATTACTGCGAGGTCAGCCGAGGCAACGAGGTGAACAAGTCACCATTAACGAGGTAGGCGACGAGGTGAACAACCAAGAATTAAGGTACCAGCAAGGGGGCCAGCGCCTGGAATCGAATTTCTTGGATTGTATTTACTGGCAACAGTACGAAAAAGTCACTTTTCCCGTTCAATCTTCAGCCACAAGGTTCGATTCAAAAAGAACTCTTCGCGGTCCGAGAAGATCTTTTTTTTATCGAAGCGAAATGCGGGGCAACACCCGGGTGGAGTAACACATGTTGGGACAACAAATTTCCACCAATCCTTCTCACTCATTGCCGCAGCAGCTGGACCAGCGATGGTGTGAAAGCACTGCTCAGCATCCTTTCTGTCTGCACCTTATCCCTGGCAAATCCTTGGTTCAGCAGCGCACAGCCTTCACACAATACTCGGCCAAGCCTTTGAAAAAAAACTTTCCCGACTCCGATTTTTTTATTTTTAGGCATGGACCCAAACAACAGAGGATTCCACTAGACTCTGATGGGATTCTGGAAGGTAATGGGATTCTGATGGAAGAAAAAAATACTGGAATACAGCGTCTCCCAGCCAAGCGACTGAAGGAAGTCTTCTCTCAAAACTCGGCCATCCTGCAATTCACAACTGATACCCTGCAGCTTTGTGGCCACCTTCACCAGAGCGGTCTAAGGGGCTGTGAGCCCAAAGCACTAGCACCCCAGCCTCTCCACTTGTCAACGAGGCCAAGGAGTGTGTTGGGAAAACTACCTGGTCCCCGCACCAGAAGTTGTAAAGGGAGCTGCTAAAGGCTGGCCCTCCTGGCCGACCAGCATACTCATCCAACACCTTACTAAATGTCTCCTCTGCGGAAGCACATGTTTGCCATGGCTCCTCCCCCGGCTTTGCACAATGACCTTTGTAGCCATTCCAGTTGAGCCTTCAAAAAAAGAAGCCCGAGGGAAAAAACACACTGCTCGGACCGCGAACAGTTTTTTTTGAATCGAACCTTGTGGCTGAAGATTGAAAATGAAAAAACACTTTCTGGCACGGGAAAAGTGATTTTTTTTTAAATACAGTTGCCAATAAATACAATCCAAGAAATTCGATTCCAGGCGCTGGCCCCCTTGCTAATATCTTCAAGTGAAAAAAAGACTTGCCTGTTTGGGAAGGGCTGGCTGGATGGCTTCTCAAGTTTCCATCCATTGTCCCCATGAAAAAAATACTTACTTCAAGCGATCCACACCATGAGACTTTATTTGGCATATAGTGTGATACATACTTTGACATTCTTTCTGGCAAAACTTTCTGGCAGGGAAGAGGAGGAGAGGACAAATCTGATGAGATCTAGCGACCTTCGGTCCCTAGATTTCATCAGAGTTGTCCTCTCCTCCTCTTCCTCCTTCTCTCTCACATATGCTCTGACATTCTATCTGACTTATGTTCTGACATTCTATCTGACATTCTATTTGATATATATTCAACATTTTGACATTCTTTCTGACATCTTATCTGACGTATATTCTGACATTGTATCTGACATTCTATCTGGCATCTAGTCTGGCATTCTATCTGACATATATTCTGACATTCTACCTGGCATTCTATCTGACATTCTTTCTGACACTTTATCTGACGTACATTCTGACATTCTATCTGGCATCTCGTCTGGCATTCTATCTGGCATGTATACGGGTTGAAGTCCGGCAGTGCCCACTGCGATCTGGCAGTCGCGGCTGAAGTCCGGCAGTGCCCACTGNCATCTCGTCTGGCATTCTATCTGGCATGTATACGGGTTGAAGTCCGGCAGTGCCCACTGCGATCTGGCAGTCGCGGCTGAAGTCCGGCAGTGCCCACTGAAATCTGGCGCTCGCGGCTGAAGTCCGGCAGTGCCCACTGAAATCTGGCGCTCGCGGCTGAAGTCCGGCAGTGCCCACTGCGATCTGGCAGTCGCGGCTGAAGTCCGGCAGTGCCCACTGCGATCTGGAGCTGGCACATGAAGTCTGGCAGTGCCCAGTCCGATCTGGAGCTGGCACATGAAGTCCGGCAGTGGGCACATGAAGTCCGGCAGTGCCCACTGCGATCTGGAGCTGGCGAGGAGGAGGCCGAGGGGGAGGAGGAGGCGGCGGCGGACAACTTTTCAGAAGCCCAAAAGTTGTTTTTTTTCCGTTTGGGGGCCCTTCGTGGACCATATATGCTCAGGAAGAACAAACGAGGCGAGGCCACTATTCCCCCACGGTATGTAACGAGGCGAGGTGCTAAACCCGAAGTTCACCTTCAATCCCCGCAAAGAATATCAAATACCCAGTTTTGGATTGATCTAAATCTAAGCATTTTGGGGGCCTGGTCATGTGTTTGTTTCTTATTTGTATCAATCAATTCATCAATATGTAGTACGATTTATTAGTTGGTCTTATTAGATTTAGTTACTGCGATGGTTAGTTCATCTGAGTCATCATTGGCTAGTCATTTACCCTACAAAATTCCTTAAATGTGTCGTCATTGATTTGTGAGTTTCGGATGACTCCCAGTTGTAGCGCGGTTGTAGGACCCGTTGACCCGTTGTCCGACGGGTCGTGAAACAGGGCGAGAGTTTGCTGATGCGGGTGGCCTCAATCCAGCCAGAGATGGCTCATGACTTGGCCAGGCTGGCGAGACACCGGGGACTGGCGGCCGGGGTGACATATTTAGAGATTTTTGTGGTCAAGAAGCTAAAGACAATATACAAATATTATATATAATATATATATATTATTACATACTATGTTTGGATATGTTTGGGTTATATACACTACAGCTTTATTCGAATGCTATTGCCCCACTTAGCAACTGTGATGGTGCATCCAAGTGGAACGCACGGAACATCTGGGGAAAATCATTGCATGTCTGATTCTGATGTGCCAAATGTTCATCTAGCAAAATTGGTGGGAAGGTGATTGAAATAATTGTTTTTGGGATAGGATTGAGTGGAAGGGCTGAAAGTAGGGTAGCTATATCCCATCTTCTAGGATCTTCTAAGTAGATTGCCGTCCAAATTATTTCCAACCGTTGCAGATCATTGCCATTTGCAGCCGGACTCTTCTTGTTGAATATAAACTATATACCAATCAATAATCAGTATCCATGAAGTGTTTGTGGTTGATTTCACCATAGACGATTGAGGAATACACCCAAACAATTCACGGATGATGTCTTGCTCAAGAATAGCAGGTCCCTAAACCCTGGATTTTGACCCGTACCCAGCACTGAAACCCCACGCCCAACGTGCCGGGGTGTTTGGTTGCTGAAGAGCGGAATGTTATGCCCTTGTCATTCCGACTGTCTATACCATCTTCGAGCCACACCCAGCTACATTCCCATGTCAAATCACACAATTTTGCACATATCTATATAGTTGATCATATAATGATCATCATGTGATCAGAATGATTTGTCATCGTCTTTCATCAATACTTCAGTTGGAAGTTAAACATCCTGGGATCATACATCCTGCTGGATTACAGCAATCATTCGACTCAATAACGTGGCCCAAATTTTAGCGAGTGCAAAATCAAAACTATCATAGTTGCCGACATTAAACACATATCGTCCCAGTTGCGTGTTGAAGTCAATGAACGGATGTGGTTTTTCAGACAGGCTGATCGAGCGTGAAGGCGAAGATTGCGTGGCGCGCTGTATGGCATCAGAGACTGGCTTCGCGTTTGGGACAGGGTGAGGCGTGCAAATACCGGGGACATCCGTGGATTTCAGTTGTAGTCATAGGGTTCTTTGAGGGTTAATTATCATAAAACCCCAAATTAAGAGATATCAGGGATCTAACCAAACCCCAGTGACCCCTGCAGTTCGGTATTGGGCGAATCTTGACCATCCGTGGGGGTCATGATTGTCATGATGTCAATGACAATTTAGCAATGAGGATAGCCATATAGTTCCCACCCTGTTTTCAGCTATTGAGAAGGACATAAGCCTGAAATTTTCAGAAAACGTTTCATCCAATGCTTAGGCTTTCAAAGTAGTTATATCAGTTACATCCAATCGAAATGGGGATTTGGTGGTCCAAGATCTGGTCGTCCCATGGCTTCAGAGTTGGAGACACTAAGGAGTTGGTGCTGAAGCAACAGGTAGAGAGGGCATTGAAGCAGCTCTTTACTGAGGAAGAGGAGTGCCCACAATCTCATCTCTGGTGCCTCGGGGACTTATGGGGACTTAGAACTGCCCCCCAAATTTTTGGGAAATTTACAGTGCAACTTGTTAACTTGTTCCAGGAATTGATCCCGCTGGTTTGCTTCTTTGAGATTCAATGCAATAAGCATGAACTTGTCCTGTTTCGCCAGGGTCGAATGTCTGGAACAGACAAAATTGTCATGTTTGCCTGTATGTTTGCCTTTCCTCCGTATGTGATGTATCAGGTAGCTGTTTTGAGTGGACACAAATTCGCAGGAAATATGCACCTGTGGATACCTTTGGTGCAAAACTGACAGCCGTGAAGTGAATAGGGGCGGATTTACAGTAAACAATATAGGGTTTCCTAAACATAGGTGTACCCCAATTTGATGACTTCCATGCTTTCCAATGGTAGTTGTATATACCATCTCCAAAATATGAAAACCAACAAACAAATCACTATACCCCAAAATTCAAATAATTAACTATTGGTAAACAAATCCAATCATTACTTTCCAATGGAAATGGGAAACCAACATTTTCCAATCATCAGATGGTTTCCCCAATAATTTCCCGCCCAACCACAAAGATTTGTGAACACTTGCCAGCCCCGAGCTTGATTGGGGAAGGTCAAAATGAGACATATTGGCAATATGTATTGGGATATGACATAACATGGATTTGAATGGGTTAAATAAGAGCGTTTTTGAATTGATGTCTATCCCAATCCCATCCCCCATCTCAATTTGTTTCGAATCTCCCAAGCAGGACAGCCAGGAGCCAGCAAGTGTCTTCAGTCGAGGACGTGGGCACGTGCTGCCTGGTGATGTGAGGCTCACGGTCGGGGTTTCCTATTTGAGCAGCTGCTAACCCACCAAGGCAAGGATTTGACATGATTTCACCGTCACAAAACGGGGAAAAAGAACGCGATTTGAATGGGATTTGAACATTGTTAAGGTTTTCAAACACCAGGAAAAGGAGATACCCTCTGGTAATTAAACATAGCTTTTGAACATGGCCATAGAAAAAGTTGATTTTCCCATTCAAAATGGTGATTGCCCAGTTCGCTATGTTAGTTTACCAGAGGGTATCATTGTCTTTGGATTGGTGGATGATTTGAAGTTATACCACCATAACTCCATAGCTGGGATGATCATCATCCTCTCCCGTGACTGGGTCGGGTACTGTCAGGTACCGGGTAACACCACCGTCCATTTTCTGTGGATGGTTGCGAAATCCGATCAACCAGTTGATAGGTGGTTTTTACATCCCATTATTTATAGGTTTCAACCGTCCTTTTAAGGTAGTTTATCGGATTTCACAACCATCCACAGTAGATGGAGGTATATGCACTAGATTGCACTAGCCTTAGATGGAATTGATGGTTTTTGTAGCGGAGCAGCCAATCGAGGAGCGAATTCATTTCCATTTGCAGGTGATTTAATCAGGAATCACAGACCTTTGCTGGAAGTCATCCTTAAAGTCATGTTGGTGCATGGAATTGGATTCCAAATGGGCATCTAAAACCATCTAAAACCATCTAGCACTATCCAGTGTTTCAAGATGTCCAAAGAGCTTTAAGATGTAGGTTGCCATTGAAATAGATGGTTCTTAAATTTGGGAGAACCCCTCTCCACGATGTGATTTCCCTGAAAGAAAACAACCAATCACTTGGATGATAAGGTAAGCGGTCCTCGTTTTTTTTAATTCCCAAATCAACCCAGATTTGAGCAGTGTAAAAACCTCTTGAAACATAAGTGAATGAGGTTCCCAGTTTATGGATTATGATAATCCCAAAAAAATGACATTAGGTAATATAACCACCCCCCCAAGTGACCAATTGACCATCAATGAACCACAATGAAAAAACCATCTAATGTACCCATTCTGCTGTAACCATTGACCAATTGTTTTTTTTTTTGCGAAACTGCCCAACGGGTCTCACAAATCCTCTCGTAGAGGCCCGTTGAGAGACAGCCCCTGGTTGGAAAGCAGGCGCCTGGCAGTTGATCCCAATTCTATCGTCCCAATTCTTCACAGAATGCAACATGTTTAACGAGGGTGGCAACGAGGGTTGCAACGAGGGTTGCAATAATTACATATGATTACTGTAATGTGGGTAAACCAATAGTAAAAACAATAAACCGCTCATTTGGGAATGGCTTATACCACCTATTTATAGTGAAATTGGGGATGGTTTATTGTTGTTTTACCATCATTAGGGTTATATAACTAGAATTCATGTGGGATTCACCCAATAATTAATAAACCATCCCCAAGTCATCAGCATTTCTATGACTGCTATGTTTACCATGGTAAGTTGTTTTTTTTGGTGTTTCACACATTAACCACCAAATATCTGGTTTCAACATCCCATTATACCCTATTAAAGATCATGAAATCACCATTAATTAAATCACCTACAATTAATATGAATTACCCTGTGGCTATTTAACATAGCCATAGAAAATGGCCCATTAATAGATGATTAATGGTGATTTACCTATTAAAGATGGTGGTTTTCATAGCTATGTTAAATAACCAGAGGGCAAGTTGAATCACTACCCGCTGCCCTGGTTCTTCGTGCTAACCTGCCCCACCAGGGCCGCTCGATCAAATCCTCTCTGCAGGTGCTGAGAATGGGACGTCACAATCGGACGTCACTGGGACGGACTTCAAAATCGTAAATGGGTAATAACCATAGAAATAACCGAGTCATATGTGGAATATACCCATCAACCACTTAGTCATTTGGATGCACACCCAAAGTAGTTTACAATTTACCACCATCACGGGACCATGCTTCGTCCAAACGGACGATTATCCCAAAATCCCTGGTACATTCCATGGTGGTTGGTGGTTGCATTGATCATACTATCGGGACTATGCACTAGTCCAATATGCTAACCTGGCTCTCAACCAACTCCAAAATTTGTCAGGGGACTTTGAACAGGGTGAGTTGTCACATTTCTGGGTACTTAAACCTCTGAAACTCAGAAATTCGACAGTTCTCGACAGCCCTTCCTTTCTCAGTCAAGCTGTTGGGCATGGCGACTCCCAACCTGTCACTCCTTTCCTTCGGCCTGGCGACGGGCCTTGCATTCCTTGGGCATCTGGGCCTCACGGCACAGCGCCACAGCGCAGGTCGCATCCTGGGATGGTTCAAGTCACAGTCGGCGGTGCGTGCGGATCACCAGCGCTTTAAGGAGGAGTTGCAACATGCACGGATCCATATGCTGAAAGGTGTTCATGGAGTACCTGGGAGTTGTGATTTTTTTGAAAATTCAATTTTAAAGATACTTTTGTTGCGTTGATATTCTTTAGGGAGAGAGGTACCCTGAGCCGGTGTCGTTTCCACCTGAAACAGTAGTTTTTCAACCGTCATCTTCTAGAGCAACATGAGCAACTTACGTGCCCAGACACAATTTTTGCCAGAGCGCATCATGAGAAGAACCAACACGGCAAGTGCAGAGGGGTTGCGGAAAAAAAGTAGACATCCTCGAGGACACACCCAAACAACCAGAAAAAAAAACAACAAACAATAAAACAAAACAAAACAAAACAAACAAAAGGTATAAATTAGAGAAATAGAAAACATTTTGACCCACAGCTTAGTTTTTTTTTTCGTTTTGATCGTTGTTTGGTGTCCTCTCTGATGCGAGTTAACAGCAAAAACTAATTGATGCATGTTCTGATTGCACATTTAACGATGGGATCTAGTTTGAAAAGGAAACTGTGAGCCCTTTGTTAGGTCTTTTGCTTTATTTATTTTCAAACCCCCAAACAGCCATTTTTTAACACACAAAAACAGCGCGCCAGCGCGCTTTTCCGGTGATCCTACCAGGTGCTAATTCACCTCATGTTCGTGTTCGGTCTGACCATCGTTTGGAAGTGGATCCAAGAACCTTGTCTCAGTTCTTTTTGTCAAGTGCTTGCCACTGGCTGGTGCTATGTGGTCCATCTGATGTCAGCCGAGATGATCAAAACCGAGGGTCAGTTCATGAAATTTCAGGCGCTACATTGGCAAAGTGTTTTGTTTGCTTAGACATGCTCAAAGGTTGTATATGTAGGCATGCTCATGCCATAATCTATTCCCAGTTGAGTGGTGTGATCCATTTTCAGGCACTTTGCATCTCCATTCACATTCTCTTCGTCTTGGGAACTGCCAATGAGACAGACCTGGTGATGTTTGATGTGGCTGAAAAGGTGTGCACCATTGGGGCCATCTACATGAGCATCAGCATGATCGATGTCAAGGTGGGGTAGAAAATGATCCCTCCATCTCCAAAAAGTACGGGGATTTCATGGTGGAACAAATGGGGATATAGTGGGATTTAAATGCATTGGAGCATTCGCGAAATGTTAATGGCATATCGGTTCATACCTTCTGGTGTCCTCAAACATGGCGGGCCACTGGGAAATCCCCGAACTCATGGGGGATGATCCACCGCCATCTTTCAGAGGGTAAACAGGATGGTTCAATACTCAACATGGAGTACCCTCTGATAATTCAACATAGCTATTGAAAATGGCCATTTATAGTTAATTTACCTATTAAGCATGGTGATTTTCCATAGCAGGTACCGCAATGACTTTTTCACCATAGCCAGGTCACTTTGCCTGTCTACGTCTTCCAATCCGCATTGCTGACGTACTGCCGATGGAACTTGATCGGCTTTGCCAAGGTGACCCTATTTGTCGTTTCTGCCTCCGTGGCCTCGAATCTGGTGGTTGGCGGCTTGACAGCTCTAGTCGTCCACCATATCCGGTCAGACATCGCTGCGAAGCTCGATTCTGGCGAGGCCTCCTCTTTGATGCTGGGATTCCGAGAGATCTTGCGGGGTGTTTGTGATGGTGATCTGGTGCTGGACCGCCGCAGCATGACCATTGTGGATGCAAACTGTTTGGAACGGGTGTTGAAGTCCAGCAAGACTCTGAAGAACACCAATTTCTTGGATCTCTTCCTTGACACCGAGAGCAGGGACAAGTTCACTCAATTTCTCGCTGCTGAACACGTGTCAGAGTCTGGGATCCCTCGTGGCTTGAGAGTCTCGCTTCAAGATAGCTCAGGTGGCGGCCAAGGATCTCGTGGTGCAGTGTCTATGGATCTCTTCTACACCACTCTTCCCGCCCATGCGACCTCAAGTGACTACTGCCTCATAGCCATGAAGGAAGACCCTGAGCAACAATCCTCTCCCCCACCAGACCTGGGAGAGAGTTCCCTTCCCTTTCCCCTTGGGAGTGGTGTGCCGGCGACCAAAAGCAGGAGTAGTGTGTCAGATCTGGTGATGGCTTGTGATGATTTGGTGGAAATGACTTTGCGGCTGAGTGATGCTACCGGATTTTTGGACATAGAAGAGGTGCATCTTTCCTTTCAACGCCAGTCAGAGTGCAAGGTTGACTCTGGGATGCCCACCTTGAGGAAGTTCATACGTCCCTCAGACTGGGATCGCATCGAAACGATGTTCAACATCGTCTTTAACCTGCCTGAAGCAGATCGACAAGAGCCACGCCACTTCCGACGTCCACTCTTCTTTCGAGTGCCTGGAGAATCCAGAAGTTATTTGTGCCTGGATTTGTGACCCATCAGCCAGGTAGTTTTCTTTTTTCCCCAACAGCGTTAGGTTAGGGGTCTCAGCCCAGATAAGGTTCGGTGCAGCTTTCGGTGCGGTTCCGGTGTCTGGTTCCGGGCGGTTCCGGGCTGGTTCCGGGAGGTTCCGGACGGTTCCAGTGTTGGTTCGAACTGGTTCCGGGAGGTTTCGGTGCGGTTCCGGTGCTGNTTCCGGGCGGTTCCGGGCTGGTTCCGGGAGGTTCCGGACGGTTCCAGTGTTGGTTCGAACTGGTTCCGGGAGGTTTCGGTGCGGTTCCGGTGCTGGTTCTGGAAAGTTCCGAAATGTTGCGGTGCGGTTCCGGTGCTGGTTCCGGGCGGGTTCTGGAAGAAGCTAGTGTAGGTTCCGGGCTGGTTCCGGGAGAAGGTTGTGGTGTAGGTCCTGGGCTGGTTCCGCGATGTTGCGGGATGGGTTTGTGATGGTCCGGGTTGGTCTCCGGCTTTTGGGAGTTATAGATTGGAGTCATGCAGGCTGACTGGTTCCTGAGTCAGTTCAAACATGAAATCGCGCCTGTTGCCACGGTTGAAAGTTGTTTTTTTTTCCGAACCAACTGCGCTGTTGGGGATACCGCCTGGGCTTATTCGTTTTTGGGACTGCCTTTGTATAGATGCCTTTTTCCTATTTCCCAGCTCAGCTAGCCGTGTTTGACTACCAGAGGATACCGTGGGGATACCTGAAATCAACAGTTAAACACCTACAGGTGCGCCAGATCAGCATCTCTGAAGCTGGCTGATGATGATGTGCATGTGGAACATATGGAATCTGGAATGCCGACGCATTTCTGGATGCATCTGACGCAGTTCGACTCAAGTCAAATTCTTCGGCCTCGAGAACAGGAACTCGAAGGCATTGAAGAAGAATAGTAGTTGCTTAGTACACCCTCTGGCAAACTAACATAGCCATGAAAAATAGCCAATTATAAGATGATTTAAATTTGATAGGCAAAATTGGTGATTTGCCGCAGCTATGTTAGTTGGGTGTGTCTGAAAGTGGCGGGTACGGGATACCCTTCAGGAGGAGCCATTTTAACATCTGAGGCACATATGAAAAGATGATGATGAACTCGGGAATTTGGGGTAATCCTGTATACCGGCACTGTTGGACAAAGCCGCTTCTTGATGTTCGACTCGTGTTTCACCGTTTTTGCCTAGTCGGCTTTGAGTCTTCCCCAGCCAAGGGGTTGGGAGCATGCCTCAGGGCAGACATTTTCAAGAAAACGGTGCAAGCTCTAGGCGTCCAGTTCCTGTTTCGATCATGAAGATATTGCGACCATGCTGGATATACTGGGAAACTACAGAATGACATCAAGATCATCAAACAGAGGCACACAATCCGGTCCATTATTTTGAATCGTAGCCATCCGTTTTTTCATTTGGTTCGTGGAATCCTTCAGAATCAACTAAACAGCAAGGTTTTTTCTCCCTTCCAAACATGTCTGACGAAAGGACTCCGATCATCATGACACATTGTCATCAACAGATTGGTGCACTGGAAAGCACACACTAGCAAAAGGGTTCCTTGAATCCTTGAAATGTCCATCAATTGTGGCGCGTCATCAATTTTGCCCTTAGTCTGACGCGACAGTAACCCCCAAAAATGATAGCACAGTAATTCATCACAAATGTTTTTGGGATTTTCGAAGGAAGTTTAGAAGTGAAACTTCCGACAATATGGACAGTTGAAAAGCAGAGGTGAGAAAAGTCAGAAGTGAGAAGATCAGAGATGAGAAAGTCAGAAGAGAGAAGATCAGAGATGAGAAAGTCAGAAGAGAAGAGATGCAGGTGCGCGAAAAGGTAGGAAAGTCGCAAAACACTGTGTTTTTCCAATGTTTTGTGGCTCCGGAGGGTNAGTGAGTCAGTTAGTCAGTTAGTCAGTTAGTCAGTTAGTCAGTGAGTCAGTGAGTCAGTGAGTCAGTGAGTCAGTTAGTCAGTTAGTCAGTGAGTCAGTGAGTCAGTGAGTCAGTTAGTCAGTTTGTCAGTTAGTCAGTGAGTCCGTTAGTCAGCTAGTTAGTTAGTTAGTGACTTAGTTACTTAGTCAGTTAGTCAGTTCGTCAGTTAGTCAGTTAGTCAGTTAGTCAATTCGTCAGTTAGTCAGTGAGTCAGTTAGTTAGTTTGTTAGTTAGGTTGTTAGTTAGTTAGTCAGTCCGTCAATCAGTTAGTCAGTTAGTCAGTTAGTCA
>BGPT01003661.1:1184-33522 GCA_003297045.1 Symbiodinium sp. clade C Y103
AGCCAGAGGTCGAACCATTCCGCAGGACAACATTTGCTCAGGCGAAAACGGTCCGACTTGTGTCCCGGCGGACACCTGCTGTGGTGAGTGTTTTGACATTGGTAGCGGAGCCCGGTAACACACCGGGCTCCGGGTAGGACTCCTGTCAAGCGATGCGAGCTCTGCAGACCATGGTGGTCAACGTGTCTTTTCTGGGAATGATGAAGACCCCAAGGAATTCAGAAGATGGAAGGCATGGGTGANGGTCAACGTGTCTTTTCTGGGAATGATGAAGACCCCAAGGAATTCAGAAGATGGAAGGCATGGGTGAGTAGCAAACTTCTCACTCTGTCCACGAAGATGCCTGCTGAAGCGAAAGGTGCATTCATTTACACCTTGCTCTCTGGAAAGGCCCTTGAGGCCGTCGAACACTTAGATCCAAGTTCATACCAGAAAGAGGGCGGCGACAAGGTCCTCCTGGATTTGCTCTCCAAGAGGTTCCCGGACAAGGATGCCTCTGATGAGATGTCCGAGAACCTGACGGACATATTCAACTTGCGTGCCAATGATGGTGAAACTCTGAAAGCATGGATCAGCCGTGCCAGTGAAGCTTTTGACAAGCTTCAACGCAAGACCAATGTGAATTTCCCTGAGGAGGCCCGTGGTTGGGTCATACTTCATCGCTCTGGCCTTACAAACGAACAACAAGCTGTGGTGTTGGCAAGGTCGTTGGGGGTGATGAAAAGGGATGAGATAGGTCGTGCAATGCGCAGCTGCTATCCAGAGTTTTCCTGTCCAAAGCGCAAGATGTATGGAGCTGGAATTGTCGAGGATCAAGATGATGAGGTCCCGGAAGATGATCCTGACGAAGCCTTGGCTTTCGATGAAGTAGAACAATTTCTGGCTGAACACAATCACTTGGATCAAGCAGAAGTGTTTGAAGAGAGTGAAGTCGCTGAAGCTTTGGCAGTGACATGGAAGGAACGAAGGCAGGATTTGACTCGCATGAAAAATGCGCGTCGATTTCATGACGCAACCAAGATGCGTCGGCAGTTCAAGATCGAAGTACAAGAGCTGAAAAAGCGCACTAGGTGCCATCGCTGCAATCAAGTTGGACACTGGTCCCGTGAATGTCCTAAGGGAAAAGGGGCTAGCAAGGGATCTTCAACTGGTGGAAGCAGTGGTAAGGGCTCCCGAGATGATGCGGGTGCTGCAGCTGTGGAGTATTTTGTGGCAGCAGTATCGCCTTGTTTGGCTTCAACAACCAAATCATCCTTTAGTTTGTGTGCTGAAGTTCTGAATCGACTTCGATCTGCTATCAAACCTGTGGCACAATCAGCTGAACCGCAATCAGTGCATGAGCAACTGCTGGTATCAAGTCCCGGGTTTGGAATTCTGGACTCAGGATGTGGCAAAACAATCATCGGTCGTGACACCTTTGAGGAGTTCAAGAAGCTGTGGAAGAGTCGAGATGTGACTCCACCAGTTCCATTTGCTGACACAAGCCATTTCCGATTTGGCAATGGTGCGCGTGAGACTGCAGTCGAAGCTGTCAAGATGCCAGTGACAATTGCTGGTCGGCCAGGAACCATTCAAGCATCTTTGGTTCAGGGTCGTGCACCTCTGCTGATTTCGAGAAAAGCCCTGCAAGCCCTCGAGGCCAAGATCGATTTCAGTCGAAATGAGATGAAAGTGTTTAGCGATGAACTGGTTGTTCCTCTGAGTACAAACGAAGCTGGTCAGTTTGTCATTCAGTTGCTGGATTCTCCTTCTACTGAAGCGACTTTCGCTGAAGTGATGATGACCGATTCAAGTCCAGCGTGTACTGAGGAGACATCTGTCTCCGCTCCTGAACCTGAGGAACCTGAGTCAGCATCCGATGAGATCACACCGAAGCCTTGTGAGTCCGATACTGCCGAGTCTAAGTGTCCCATGTCTGCCTGCCCAGGACTGCCGTCCCATTTGAGTGTCTGGTCTCGTGTTGATCGTAATCTTAAATGGGTCCCCCTTAGTGGTAAACAAGGTCCCTGTTGGCATCAGGTAGTTCGTAGGATTGTGACTGACTTAGATACCCAAAAGGTTGTGTTAGACCAGGAAATCGATCCCCAGAAAGATAAGCGAGCATATATGACCCCTGTGCCCAAAGCCACAAGTCGATTCCAGACTGATCTCTGGTTCCGACCTCAGGAGTCGACATGTCCGACTGAATGCCTCTCAGTGCATCAACAACGTCAGCTGAGAGCCCAAGTGAAGCAGCTTACTAAGACAACCCGTCTTGATGGTAAGCAATTTCTAGTGGCTGAAGTGTTTAGTCCTCCACGATTTGCACCTGCCGCTAGGGAATGTGGTTTTGCTGCACGGTCATATGATCTGAAGACAGGGTATGATTTCCGTAAGAAACATGACAGAGATGATGTCGAGCAGTTTCTCAAGTCTAATCCCCCTGAACTGTTGGTGTTGTGCCCACCTTGCACTCATGAAGGGGGTTGGCATAATCTCAATGAACTGCATATGTCACCGATGGAAGCCTTGCAAAAGCGGTTGGAAAGTCGCATGTATATCCGGTTTTGCTGTAGACTGTATGAAAATCAGGTGAGAGCCGGCAAGCAAGCCATGTTCGAACACCCGTCCGGCGCCAGAACATGGAGCTACTCAGAGGTCCAAGCACTAGTACAGAAACATCATTGGTGTCGATGTCATATGTGCATGTTTGGTCTTCGGCTTCCCAATCATCACAACCTGATTAGGAAAAGCACTGGGCTATTACTTTCCCATGAACACATGAAGGTACTAAGCCGATGTTGCCCAGGCAAGAAGCATCCGGATCATACATGCCATGATGTAGTTGCAGGATCTGCTCCAGGCATTGGACCAATCAGTGCATTTGCAGGCCAGTATACTCCAAGTTTTGTANTCCGGATCATACATGCCATGATGTAGTTGCAGGATCTGCTCCAGGCATTGGACCAATCAGTGCATTTGCAGGCCAGTATACTCCAAGTTTTGTAGATGCCGTACTCAGGACAGTGCCGCTGTTTTCACAAACAGTTGCCAAGCAGCTGGTACAAGTTCCCGATGAAACCGAAATTCATGAGTGCGAAGTTTTGGCTTCAGCAAAACAAGAACTACATGCCGAAGATGATGCAACCATCATGAAAGCACTCACCAAGGTTCATAAGAACTTAGGGCATCCCTCTGCGAATGACTTGAACAGAATCCTGAAACATGCTGGAGCCAGCACCAGAGCCTTGGAATTGGCCCGTACGCTGTCCTGTGATTTTTGCAAGTCCCAGGTTCGTCCACATGTTCCCTTGCCTGCAAAATCCAGTCGATACACTCGTTTCAATCAGTGCATTGGTATCGATGTGAAATTTCTGCCGAGTTGGAAAGTTGGTCAAAAGGTGAAGGCGGTGAATATTGTCGATCAAGCTTCATGTTTTCAGATCATGGTCCCGTTTCATGAACAGGAAACCTCTGCACTGTTGCGACGTATCATTGAAGAACACTGGATCCGATGGGCAGGACCTCCTGATAATGTGATCATGGATCCAGCACCCACCATGCTTGGTGAAGCTCTGCAAGCCATGTTTGAGCGAGATGGATCTATGACTAATCTCATAGCTGCAGAAGCCCACTGGCAATTGGGACGCACGGAGAATCATGGAGGTTGGTTTGCACGAGTGTTGGATAAGGTTCTGCAAGAACAAGGTCCCACTGACAAGCCCACTTGGGAAATTTGTGTTCGTCAAGCACACGTAAAGAATCAGATGATCCAAAGCTATGGTTATACTCCTCATCAGTATGTGTTCGGTCGAAATCCGTCCATGCCGGGCGATCTGTTGAACGAACCTCTGCATGTAGTACCAGCCACAGCCGGACTGTCTGATTGTGAAATCGAAAAAGCTCAAGCCATTAGAACTGCTGCGAGAAAGGCCGTGGTTGAACTCCAAGATGACAAGGCCTTGCGTCAGGCCCTGTTGGCCAGGCCTCGTGTTCCGGTTGACTTTCATGCTGGCGAATTAGTCGCCTATTGGAGAGCTCAGAAGTACTCCAAAGCTCAGGGTACGGTCATCCAAGGGGGTCAATGGCATGGTACTGCAATGGTCATTGGTAAGGTAGGTAGAAACTTTATCATTGCCCATAGAAAACAAGTACTCCGTTGTGCTCCTGAACAGTTGCGACCAGCAACCAATGAAGAAAAAGCACTGGTCGAGACCCCTGAAGCTGAACTACTGGGGATAAAAGACCTCATAGAGGGGGGCACATTCAAGGGCCAGCAATATGTTGATCTCGTTCCAGGTCAGTATCCACCGACTGCATCGGGTCCATATCCCCCAGCAGAAAGCAAGCCTGCTGAAGAACCAGAGCAAACTCAGGAATCGAATGCACCCCCTGAGGAGCCTCCTGTGCTCGACTCTCCAATGCCGAGTGTTCCGGATGCCAGTCCTGAAATGGGCTCAGCTGAAAGTTCTGTGGATGCACCTGTCATGCCGGATAGTAGTAGCACGTATGGTCCCATCCGTCGCAGAGTTCATGGCAAATCAGCTGACCAAGCCATGTATCGACCTCCTGCTATGAGAGATGAAGACTTTGTCGAAATCATGCATGAGATAGTGCCTCAGTTGATTGACCAAGCGATGGAAGAGACCCGAAGTGCCGCATCCAGTGAAAGACCCCAGGCGCCAAAGAGACACCTTGATAATGCCGACGCTGAAGAACCAGCCGTGTCCAGAGCGCGTGTGTCATCAGGTGCTGAGGAAGTTTTGTGTGTAAGCGAAGTCTCTGCCTGCCAAGATGACATAGATGTTTTGATTGCAGCTCATGTCCAAAAGAAAGCCACCAAGGAAATCCATCATAGTGGTCATGATTCTCACATGCAGTCGTTGGTTAACGCCTCAAAAGCAGCAGAATGGTCCACTATTTTGGAAAAGCATGCAGTCAAAGTTCATCTTGGAAAGCGAGCTCAAGCGATCCGTGAGAAGTTTCCTCATCGGTTCATTGGTAGTCGTTTTGTGATCACCAGGAAGCCGTTGGATGAGGGTTCACACTTTGATGAAAATGATCCCAACACGTTTAGAGTCAAAAGCCGTTGGTGTTTGCAGGGTCATCTAGATCCTGATCTAGAAACCAAAGCACAGGATGGCATGCTGCAATCCCCAACGTTGAGTCAGCCAAGTCGAGTCTTGTTGATGCAAGTCATAGCCTCTTTTGGTTGGGATTTGGAACTTGGTGATATCAAAGGAGCCTTCATGGAAGCTGGACCGCTTGATAGTAAGTACAGACCGCTGTATGCTCGAATGCCTGCTGGAGGTATCCCAGGANGGAAGCTGGACCGCTTGATAGTAAGTACAGACCGCTGTATGCTCGAATGCCTGCTGGAGGTATCCCAGGAGTGCCGGCCGATGCAGTGTTGGAAGTAGTCGGAAATGTGTATGGCCAGAATGATGCACCCGCTACTTGGTACAAGACTTTCCACACTGAAGCGACCGCTGCTGGATGGTGCCGATCCAAGTTTGACAGCTGCTTGTATACCCTTCGAGATGAGCAAAACAACCTGGTAGGAATACTTGGTATTCATGTTGATGATTCAGCTGTTGGAGGCATGGGCCCCTTGTTTCAATCGTCAATAGCTCAACTGAAGGCCAGGTTNTGATTCAGCTGTTGGAGGCATGGGCCCCTTGTTTCAATCGTCAATAGCTCAACTGAAGGCCAGGTTTCCCTTTAGGAAATGGAGGCGACTGGAAGGAGAATTCTGCGGTGCTTACTATCGACAAGATGCTGTGAGCAAAGAAATTGTGATGTCTCAACAACAGTTTGCAGAATCTCTCAAGCCTGCCTATATTCCAAAGAGTGCGAAATCTGAAATCCTTTTGGATGCAGCTCAAACTAGGGTACTCCGTGGCATCAATGGTTCGCTGAACTGGCTCAGTGCACAGTCCAGACCCGATTTGTCAGTTCAGACAAGTCTCAGTCAGCAGTTTTTTCCGCAGCCAAAGATAGCAAATCTCAGAGATGCGAACAATGCCGTCAGGCGAGCTAAGCAACACAAAGATCTTTCCATTCGTTTTCAGAGCATTCCTCCAAGTGAATTGACAATTTGCTGTCATTCCGATGCTGCTTTCGCAAATGTGGGTTCACACACACAAGCTGGGTATGTTTTAGCTTTTGTTGATAGAAAGATCCATGATGGACACATCTCTCCTTGGGTCCCCGCAATATGGCGTAGCTACAAGTTACCCAGAGCAGTGAGCTCAACACTAGGAGGAGAAGCACAAGCCATGGCCACAGCTAGTGGTTCTGTTGAGTGGCTCACCCTGCTGCTGCTGGAGACCTTGGAAGGGCACTTTGCCCTGAAAGATGCGAGAGCAAAGCTCCAACATCGCCCTCCGATATATGCCACTGACTGTAAGTCCCTGTTTGACCATCTGATTTCTCCATCTGCCCCCACTTCCATAGAAGACCGGCGTACGAGCATAGACGTTGTGATAATCCGGGAATCCCTGTCATGTACTGCTGGAGTGGTTAGGTGGTTGCCGACAAACCGCATGATAGCTGATGGTCTGACGAAGGACAAAGCAGATCCCATAGATTTGCTGCGGTCATGTGTCCGTCAGGGTCGATACCAGATTTCACCTGAGGAATTAGTTTTACGACAGCAAGCTGAAGAGCGAGAACGGCGAAAACAGAAATCTCCAAGTGTACAGGATGCAAGTTTCTCTCAATCAGATCAGCGTGAATCAGTGTCAGTCAAGATAGGTTCCGAAGGTAGTGAACAGCTTGAGGGATGCACTGGTGAGAACATGTTGAACATCTGAAGAAATTGGAACTCAATAGAGCCTCAATCGACCATTTTGGGTCTTGTGCCAATTTAGTGTTCCGTTTTTTTCCCTTTAGTGATTTCATGTGCCGTGATGTCAGTGCATGTTTGCAGAAGTGAGTGAGCAAGCACATTGCCCAGCGGTTCCCTCTGTGATTTTTGTGTGCAATAGCGATGCCTTTGTCTCCGGAAGAGCATGTGGTGTTGCAATCACTGCTTGAGAAAGCGAAGTCTTCTTCGGCAGTGGGAAGTGGCGAGATCAGCAGTGATGGCGATTTTTCTGTGATTTCAGAGATGATCCCACCTGGTGCGATGACCGATGGATCCAAACGCCGTGATGATTCCTCCCCAGTGGAAGTTACAGTAAAGAAGATCGGGTTGAGTGCTGGCACGGCTATTCCATATCCATCTAGTTCCTCTCCACCTGGAATGAGTAGCCTTGGTTCTGAGTCTATGTTGGTAGGTGCCTGTCCTCTGAGTGCTTCCGAGTATAAAGAGTTGACATATGCTCTGCCGGCCAAAGTTCCAGATATGGCAACTTGGGGACGTACTCTCATTACTTGGGGAAAGTACAAATCCCAGAATATGAGCTATGCTGATTTGGTCCATGCCAAGGACGAACGAGCCTTGACATATAAAAACTGGTGCCGCCAGCGTGTGAAGTCGGCCGAAGGCCATCTCTTGGACTTCACTCGATATCTGTTGGTTTGCGATCGTTTGTGTTCTGGCCCAGACCTTGAGCAAGGACCAATTATCCCGGGCACTTCCGAAGCCCGACGCTATAAGTGATGCTGTGCTCCGCAACCATGATAACCTGATGCCAACAAACCTATAAAATAAAAACTTAATTAAGAGATTAATAGGAGTGTTGAAGCCAGTGTCTTGTCATGCATGTCCATTCCAATCTTGTCATCAGCATCCGATAGCTTCAGCATCCATTGGCATGTTGCACGTGTTCCAGCCAGAGGTCGAACCATTCCGCAGGACAACATTTGCTCAGGCGAAAACGGTCCGACTTGTGTCCCGGCGGACACCTGCTGTGGTGAGTGTTTTGACATATATATATATATACACATACTATTGACATCGACCTCGTGATTTAGACTGGTGAGCATATGTGGTGAATCACTAGTATAGAAAAGGATACTGCATAAATATATACACATTATTTGATAATATTTACATTTACGTGTACTTATGATTATGCAGTACTATAGCCACAGCTACGGAATTTTGCGACTGATTTCACATGGTTTCCCCATCTCTCGGCCCAGCGGTTTGGAGACGTTCTGTCAAATGTCATTTTTCACATGGAGACCAACGGGACTACAAAAACAATGAAACCAATGTTTTGAAGATTGCATCTAGGATTGTTTGATTTGTTTTTGTTGGATCTGATTGAATCATCATATTTCATGCGTTTCGTTGGTAGCCAACATCGTCAGGGCGGGTGGATCCCAATCTGATGCGGTATAGGTAGCTGGCCGCTTCGCTAAGAGGTGTCTCACCAAGATCCTCAGGTGCACATGGCCAACTAAACCCGGAACCCCTTGGTTTCAATCAGAAATTCCCCAATATCATGCGGATTCGACAGCCCTCCAGTTCGGTGACCCACAAACAAGAATCTAAGAATGTTTGGGCTTGTGTTTCAGGCCTATGAATCATCAACAACCCACCTGTTTAAACATCTATAATCTATAATCTATAGTCTAATAAATATATCTGAATATACATGTGGGGGGGGGATCACCCAATAAACGGGGGCTGGTTGAAAAGCAACAATAAAGGGTCCACAGCTTTCATCAACAGGACCCATATGAAATGCCACCTTACCCCTTGTACCGCCATGGCATACAAGTCTGGACATGCAAATCAACAGCAATTCTTGTTTTTGTGGGATTTTGTCCGTTAGCTGCTACTTTCGATTCCCCCTGATTTGTTTGATGGAAACATCTTTGTCCCATGAAATAGGAAACCCATCAATTTAATGGGCAAATTGACACCTCAGCAGATTTTGAGGGAAGAACCAAATTGTCAATAGAGATCATTCCCAATAAATTAGGTACTGTAGCCCCTAGTTCTTAACCGATCAACCAGGCCATTTCTCAATCACATCCCCATATATCCCTATGTCTTTGGTAGCTAAACCCCTAGAGAATATATCTAGAATTCACGGGTTCGAAGTCCCATTAGCATCCCATGAAACCATTGGATAACCCATAAGGTTATGCATAATACTTTCGATAGCCAGTATAATTATGGAAAATCACAATCAAAACAACAGGAAAATCATGGAACTAAATGACCATTTTCCACAGCTATGTCTGTTTGTTGCACTATCATTCTAGATTATTTGCCCAGCTAGAAACATCCACTTTTTATCATCATTTAGTTCGAGGATTTCCCAGCGGCCCGCCATGTTTGATGACACCAGATGGTATGTAGTTCAATCAATGGCTTGCAATGATCTCTTTCCAATAGGTTAGTGGAACCCCCAATATTTCCAATAGCTTAGATTCACTGGATTGGTTGAAGGGAAATCTTAACCGGAAACCATGTTCCCCAATATCGAGGTTTCCGGTTTCAATTTTCCAACCCATCCAGTGATAAGTAGAACCATCCCAAACCCCCCCAGTGAATCCAGTTGGTGAAAAAAAAACCGTCCGTAACTATAGGAGTGTTCACCAACTTCGCCAACGAACTCAAAACACCACCTTTCAATGGATTGGTTCATGGGAAAATTGAAACCGGAAACCCCTATATTTCATGGGAAAATCCATGGTTTCCTGTAAATTGTCCCATTAACCAATCCAACCAAGCATCGCTTTGGGCCCCGACCTCGGCCCTCGCCTCAAGCAGCCGTTGGATCGTCGGCCGCGCGCTGATGCCCAGTTGAACGGCACGTAGCAGGGCAGTGCCGCCGTGGGGGTCGCGGGAGTCCACCTTTTTAGGGGGCATTGGGCAGGCAGGGGCTGGGGAAGGTAATGTGGGATATCATGTATAGACAATGTGTGTATATATGTATATATATAATATACATACACATTATAGATTCATTAATTTATCTACAGTATTTATCTATTTATTCATTGATGCATTTGTTTATTATTTATGAATATGTATGCAAGTAGATCCAACTTGATGGCGGAAAAAAATGTGTGATTGCCACTGTGTCACCATTGTAGAATAAGAAATTAAAGGCTAGAAATGCTGGTGCAATCGTAGAAAATGAAACAGTTTAAGGGGGTCAATGGGATATTTCTAACCAAGAATATGTGATAAGTTTGTGTGTCTGAAAATGGGGTGTACCTCCCAAAAAGGCAATATTCACAAGGAATATGGCGATGAACATGGACATTTAATTTTGGGTTCCCAAGTCTATATTCACTTGAATGGTGAAACATCTGCGTTTAACCGTAAAAAAACAAAGGAAATTACCCGTAACAAATGGTGGTACAATTCGGTATAATGCTATGAAACCATCTGATCAACCCTTAAGGTTGGGGGTACCCTGTCTTTCGACAAGCCCACAAGGTAGAATAAGCTGACCTGATGAAGTTCAGTGTATCGATATATGGAACCAAAAACACAAGGCTAGACATGAGTATGGGTCAAAACAATGCAATATTATTGGGCCCCTAATATGCACAAGCTGAAAGTGACTCGAAAATAATGCCAGGATATGCCAGGCCTATTGTCGGTATGATTTAAATGCAAAAACGCTTGTATTTATGGGTGATATATAAGCCCAACAAATTGCATATATGATGGGTAAATATAATGTGCATAAATGGAGTACAGTACGCGTGGTTTTGCTTGTTTTTTTCAAACAACAACCCCAAAACAAAAATACATACAAGTCCAATCTAAGCCATGATCCTCACGATCTTCCATCTTTCTTTACCTGAATCAACACTAAAACGGCAAAATAAACGCAGAAACTGCTTCAATCAAACTTCATCCAACTGTTGATTGAACCTGATACATAGCTTAAACCTTCAGTTTTCATGGGTTAAACCACGGTTTTAACCCAGGGCAATTTCGCCTCCACCCGGCTGCTCAACAGCGCATCCACCAAGTGCTGCTGCCCTTGCCGCGCGGCCAGCACCAACGAGAGGCCCTTGGGCAAGTCGCTGGGGAGCTCAGCCAGGAGGTCGGACGCCTGCCAAAAATCCACGAAAGATGAAGGAAAACTAAAAACATGGAAACACTCATTGGATTGGTTAATGGGAAAATGTTAACCGGAAACCATGGATTTTCCCATGAAATTGATTGGGGTTTCCGGTTAAAATTGTCCCATTCACCAATCCATTGAAACACCCGGTTAAGCTACGAGAGTTCCCAGTTGTGCCAGTTGTTGTTTGTTGCTTTTTGTTGCTTGAGGGCGATGCGAAATTTCTGGGACGTAGGACGTCTAGGTGTCTCCGTCAGATACCTGGTTTCAGTATAAAATTGAATAGATGTGACATACTTTGAACGTCCTTGTCTGGAAGGTATTTTTTCAATTATCTCAAGTCCCATTTGCCACAAAAGCGATCGGTACCTTGGTGTATCTGAAGCTCTGGTGGTTCTCAAGATGGTCACTGCTCCAAACCTCTCCTTGTTGCTCTGTTTGATCGTCTCTTTCTGCTCAAAGTCCTGTGTCACATTCTTGAATTCCCTGGTAATAACATGTTTTTCTACCGGAATAGAGACTCCGAACTTCAAAGCAGTCCAAAAAATATGGATTCGTCTTCTGACCCACTTGTCTACGAGACCATGCAATCATGCAAACAAATTACACAGTGGACTTTAGGAACAGTGCGGTTGTCAATTAACCGTCAGGTGAATGTGGAGTTAACAAACATAATCTACCTCAACCAAAATGGAAACAACAAAAAAACATAATAGAAACCCTCCATCAATAATCAACACCCTACCCTGCCCCCAAAAAAAGTCTCGTCGGTCCCTGCCTATCAAGTGGTTGGTGCTTTTATTTGTTTAATTTGTTGAGTAGCTCCCTCCTCACTTTATTGGGAATATACATGCCCAAGGCTCCTTTTCTCCCTCCCAACCGCAGCAAAAGGCTATAGAGTTGAGTGGTGGCTTTAACCAGCTAATTAGGGGATCATTATCCCATTTCTATGGCTGAAAACAACACATAATGCCAACTTCAAACCACCAGCATAAAATAATTTGTGATTTTGGTGTCCCTATGATATCTCCATTGATACCCCTATGTTTTACATCATTTTACATGGTTGAATCAAGGTAAATCCCCTTGTTGGTTGCTTCAAATACCAATGTTTCCCCAGCTTTCCCATGCCGGTGCCTCTGCAGCGTGCCGCGTATTTGGCGCCTCCTCTTCGCTGTCCGAGTCGCCCAATCCGTTGAAGCGCGAATAGTCCAAACGGGCCATGGCGAATCAAATCACTAGTTGCAGGATGAATAGAGGCCTGGGGTTGGCATTAAACCACATGAAATCGTCAAAAAAAAGCGAATGACCTGTGCACAATATTGAGTACAATGTACCTTTGTTGCTGTATATGCAAAGTTCTTAGTTGCCGAATTCCACCAACTGACGATGTTTTCTCTGATCCAAGTGGAATCTAGCACAGCCTCATCTAAACTTCAGCACACATAGGTATACACAAAAAATATCTCGCATCTGCATATCGAACCGATTTGTTCCAGCTCTGCTTCACCAAAAAAAACATGAAAAATCCATGCAATCTAAGATAAGAACCACCCCAAATTGCTAGCATGCTGTTGTGATCAAAGTCTGCTTTGGGAAGGACATGTCTTTTAGCCAGTACCAATCTTGGCACAACAAAAAAGGTGAAGCCTCTGGCACTAGGCAAACACTTCACTCCATCTGAAATGACCCAAATGAAATCCGTGGCCATTTGAAAATCCTGATCCAAAATCATAGCCACGCCTTGTCCTGTCTCATGTAACTTGCTGCGAAAAGGACGACACGAGCCATGTCTAAAAACCGTGGCGAAAATGGAGTGGATCATCTTCCCCGGAATCAATCGATTGGGGGAGAGCATTGATCATTGATTTCATGGACCCTCTCTCTCTCTCTCTTAGTTTCGATTACTTTCAGCGTCAAATATTGGAGGCGATCTAGATTTTCTCCTGCAATCCAGCCCATAACCTGACTTCGATATCTATCTAGAACTGCCACCTCCACTTATTGCCATCACTTTTATTTTACATTACTCTGCAACTAATGTGAAAAACCCATTAGTTGGAGATGATTTTCCCAGGGAAAACCATGGCTTTTCGACATGTTTTTTTGATGCTTTACCTGGGGTAACTACAGTTATGGCCCTTTAATAGTCATTTATAACATTCTTGGAATTATATCCCCATTTATGACAATTTGTAATCTATAATTTTTGAGGTTTGCCACATGGATGTCAGGTCCTCGTCGGAATGGCCAGGACAGCAATTCGCAGGCCCCATCCACGATTGCATCAAAAGCGTCGCCCACTACCCTCGGGCCACCGGTTTCCGGTGGAAACAATGGTAGCATTACTTCATGGAAAGTCCCGAAAAACAATTTCAAACCTGATTATGTAATTACATTAGATTCATTATATAGATTGTATAGCTATCTTCTGAGCAGGGAGCAATTAGCTGATGGAATAAACGCCTTCAACGTGTCAAAAAAGGAACTACGTGTAGAATTGCAAGAAAATGATCAAAGGGTCATGAGCCATCATAGAGTTTGAAACTGAAGAATCCGGCACCTTTAAACTCAAGCTTCAGATCAAAACACAATCCACATCGGTAATCTTTGTTACATTTCAACCTCATTGTGCAGAGATCTAGCACAGGACGAATCGACATGTCATGCTGCGCATCGGGAAATTCAAGCTGGTTGCTGGTGACACCCCGGGAAGGGAAACAAAAAAAAACGCTTACTTATTGCGGGTAAATACGTATAAGAAGAAAAACATAAAACAAGGTAGCAAGTAGCGTCAGTCAATCACAAATAATCTCCAATAGTTATGTTCACTATAATTTTGCATATACTGTTATTTATAGTAAATTGGGATGATACTCCCAAGTAAGGTTGAAAATAAGACTGAGAATACCTGAAACACTGTGAAACTTTGAACATCTTTGAACACATCAAGCCACCATCACCATCGTCACCACTGCCCTGTTTCGAAGCCCAAGAGCTGTATGACCTCTTCGTAGAATCGCAAAGGCTCCTGTGAAACGCCTTGGCACGTTTCAAGCACTGCTGGAGTGGTCTGCCACGACTCCAATGTTTGCATCGAAACTGAGCTGCTTCCAGACTGACTTCCAGAAGCATCCAGAAGCACTTTTAGACTCTTAGACTCTTCTTACATTGAATTCTACAGACATACGACATATACCATTGCGTGTCGATGAATTCCTTCTCTGGCTTGATTCAGCGACATCAGCTATAGTTTCAATGCTCTGAGTAGCGGTGCCATGAAGACCACAAATTTCCCACCACAGCACGGTAAGAGCGCTCTTGGCAGGTGCCAATTCCACGTTAGCAGTTATTTCTCTTGCTATCGGTTTCCAATTTTGATTGCAGGGCATCACATGTGCATGGAACATATGAGACACATGTTGATGCCAACCATTTTAATTAATGTGCGCCTGACGTTGTAGTGTGTTGTAATCATTTGCCCACGGATGCCCACAAAACACGCGCCCTTTTGGACCAGAGAAATAAAACGGCTGTTTGCCATTGTGCAGCTTTGGCCCCAGCAGCAAATGATTCTCCGATCTTCTCCGTTTGTAGATTAAGGCAATCGAAAGGAATCTACCGAAGATTTGCCGCCAGGTGCGAAATTCCTGATTTGAAACGACCATCTGAACAGTAGAGGGCCATTTGGGCCGCTCCTTCGCAACACTCTCTTGCCAACAGCACCGCTTGAGGGCAGCTCGAAAACTCTCGGACCTGGACAGGTTCTATGGAGATATGGATGCAACATGAACCGACAAAGCTCGTTCCAGAGGGAGCAAAAACACGCCAAATTTAGGGTTATGTTCCCTTGGGATCGGTTGGGTCTTTGGGGGTGTAGCGTGACCCTTAAAAAATAGAACGCTGGTAGATTCCTCTCCAAGTAATTCAGTCTTGACGCCCGAAGAGGCTCAGCGCCGGCAACTCAGTCCTTCCTGTGACAGGATATATAATTCAAAGCTGCCCGGATTCCGCTGAAAAGCAAGAAGCAACCTGGGACAGTTGTTGCGCCGCACTCAAGGGCCCTATTGCATATATAATCCCGCCATGCTGGAACAGGGGTTGTGAAGGTTGATGAGGGCCCAGTTCGAACACAATATCTGAATGGTGGCTACTCAGTAGCGGCCTACCAAGATCAGTGGGATTGCGACCCATTGCACTAACAATGTCGGGCACGTCCAAGGTACTGAAGCGATCTGGGACAAAGAAATGATTTCCCAATCAAAGTGTAGTATGAAGGTATTCGTATGTAATTATACGTATACTTCCGTGCACGCATGATTTCAGTCTAATCCAATCCAACCTAATCTAATCCAACCCAAACTCAAACTAGATAATCCAATCTGACCCAATGTAATCTAACGATATCTAGCCTACTTAATCTATCCAAATTGTCCTATCTATCTAGTCATTAATCTATCCTCTCCTCTACCCTTCTGTTCTGCCCTGCCCTGTCCTGTCCCATGCTATCCTATCCTATCCTTTCCTATCCTATCATATCCATCTATCTATACTAAGCTTCTTATCTCTCTTATCTATCGTATCTGTCTTATCTGTCTTGTCTATCTTGTCTATCCTGTTTGTATTATCTCTCTTATCTATCTTACCTGTCCTATCTGTCTTGTCTGTCTTATCGGTCTTGTATCTATCTTATCGGCTCTATCGGTCTTATCTGTCTTGTCTGGCTTACCTGTCTTGTGTGTCTTATATGTCCAATCTATCTAGTCTATATCATCTAATCCATCTAATCTATATCTATCTGAACTATCTGACCTATCAATTCCACCTAATCAATCTAACCTATCTTACAGAATCTTACCTATCGAATCAATCTATTCAAAACTAACCTGATATACTCTAATCCAAATCTTCTCCAATCTATCTATCGATCTATGGAATCTATGTAATTTCTCGCATCATCTACATTTCTCATCACCAATCTTGAATTCTATCTCAGTTCTTTTGGCTATCTATCCAGACAGCTATTATGACTCTGTCCCAGTATTCACCGTATCTATCTTGTCTTGTCTATCCATCCGTCTCTCTCCCTCTCTCTATCCATCTTTCTCTCTCTGTGTATGATTTTATCAATTTAACAATGGATCTGTCCGTCCATGTATCATTTACCTCTCCTGCACATAATAGATGCATATATGTCATGTTACATATCATCATGATCATGATCATGATCCTGATCCTGATCCTGATCATGATCATGATCATGATCATGATCATCATCATCATCATCATCATCATCATCATCGTCATCATCATCATCATCATCATCATCATCATCATCATCATCATCATCTACATCTACACCTACATCTATCTAACTAGTCGTTCATCCCATCCATAGATCAATCATTGATCAATCCATGTATCATCATTTATCTTTAGCCATAGTTGTCAAGGTACCCAGCAGCAGCCACCAACTGCCTGTATAGGGAGCCCGCTGGGACAGCAGCAAACCGCCCATGGAATGGATCATAAAGGCCGCGAAGAAAATGAAGGTCTGCAAATAATCCTCAGATTGAGATGCAAAGCAATAAGGCACAGCCAGTGCCATAAACCATCCCTGATTGGGATGACTTATTGGGTATACCCGGTATACCCGTATCTGGGATGATTTAACATAACCCCACCTCTACTGTTAGTTAATGGGGTGGTTTCTTGTTAGGTTCTCCTCACTAGGCGAGAAGAAGAGAGGGAGAGAAGGAGAGGGGGAGAGAAGGACAGAAAGAGAGAAGGGAAGAAGGAGAGGCGGGAAGGAGGAGAGAAGGAGACAAGGAGAGACGAGAGAGAGAGAGAGAGAGAGGGAAACAAAACAGAAAGGAGAGAGAACGAGAGAGAGAGAGAGAGAGAGAAGAGAGAAAGAGAGAGGACAGAAAAGAGAGAGAGAGAGAGAAGAGAGAGAGAGAGGGAGAAGGGGGAGGTAAGATGTGCATATGTAAGAAGTGAAGACATAAGAAGTGCAGATGCAAGATGTGAAGGGGTAAGTAGTGCAGATGTAAGATGTGCAAATGTAAGAAGGAAAGAAGTAAGATGTGCAAATGTAAGATGTCAAGAAGAGAAGATGTAAGATGTGGAGGTGTAAGATGTCCATATCTATATATATATATGTGTGTGAAGGCGTCAGTTGTGGGGACGTAGGACAATGTAGGATGTGCAAATGTGCAAATGTAAGATGTCAAAATGTGAGATGTGAAGATGTAAAATATATAGAGATGAACATGATTACAATGAAAACACATATTCTGACCTCATTTTCTAGAAGAACCCTTCGCTCCAACGCTCTCGGGAAAACTGACTCGGCACCCATTTGCTTGCCTTAGCCATCTTTCTGATTTCCGGGAGCCTTCCGTCAATCATCACCCTGCCACAACGTCCCCGTATCAAGTCTCCAAGAGTGGGGAGGCATGCCATGGTTTCGCACAGCGATCGCAAAGTAATATGGCAACGTCCTGAGATGCGGAGATGCCTCCGCAGGGTCCACATGAAACATCAGACCGAGGGAGAGACGTAAAAAAATGATCATTCTAAGATCATTTAGGTTGACATGCTATAACTTATAACTTGTATCTAAACAAAAAAATAAAAACATGTGGTCACCCAGCATGTCTGGGTTTCCCCAAGTGTGACCCATCCCACATCCCATTGGTAGGGCAGGAAACTTGTTATTTGACATGTTAACATCTCTGTTAATCAATTTATCTCTGAGGTGCAGAACGCTTAAGCACTGTTGTTTGACTAGTTACCCTTCGGTCATCGTGGCAACTGATTTTTGTCCCCGATGATTATTCAATGAACATGTCCACAAAGTGGGCCCTACAGTAGATACTTAAGTTGGTTGATATCTCCAATAACCATGGTCTTTGGATGTTTTTGGATGTTTTTGGATGTTTTTGGATGTTTTTGGATGTTTTTGGATGTTTTTGTAACTTGTAACTATAGTTACCCTCTGGTTATTTAACATAACCATGGAAAAATTGCTAATTTTGGATGATTTTCCTATTGAAACCTCCATTTATAATTTACAAGGGATTTTCCATGGCTATGTTAAATCACCACAGGGTAATTGGCTTTACACACCAACTTATAACATCTTTTACATCGGGGGGCCCACTTATAGCAGGGGTTCATCCCGCCAGGGCCGAGCATCAACGCAGGCGGGGAAGTGAAGAATGCAAACGACGGCCCGGGACCTGATTGACAAATGGGTAAGGTAGGGGGGCTATGGTTTCTTTAAGAATGGGCACCTAGCCAGTCCATGGTTTTGCATTTCAAAAAAGATGGACTTTTATGCATCTCTACTTCATATTCACATACATAACTTCTCTAACTTCTACCCAACCGAGCTGTACACAGTGTGCTGGGACTTTCATGCACCCAATATGATGCTTGTTGGCAAACAAATCCTATACCAGAGTGATACACGTATGGATTCTTCGAACATGGCTAGACTTGACAAGCTTTGCTCCTTGGAACTGAACTGGTGCCGCCGTCGTGCCTATTGGATCCTCTGATTTGGGACGTTTCCCTTGATTCCATGACAACAGGCTTCAAAGTCTGTGGCAGTCTGCCAGCCAAGCTGCGCTAAAAACAGCCAAAATAGCTCATTGGGAGGAGCCGCCTTCCAAACACCAATCACTGTGTCCAAGACTTGGGCGACAATGGGAGTCACAAGCAGCAGCGTGTAGCGTGCTGGTAGGGCGTTCTTGTTCAACGGCCCCAACAGTTCTTGTCCTGAAAACGTGCCCATTTCAAAAGAGCAAAACAGAAGAAGAACACATGTCAGCTGTTCATCAGACTCTACTCATTTTTTGTGTATCATGAGGAACTCCGTCTTTTGATAAGTAAGTAAGTGGGTTGGCAAATCCGTGTTTCTATTTTTCACTGCAGACTAGGAAGCTTGGATTGCGGTCCCAAGATTGTTTCTAAGCAAGGCAGAAACTATGAGCCCAAGTCATCAATTGCCCTCTGGACCCAAGCTGAAAGCGGACCTTGTAGGTATATCATGGTATAATATCAAGGTATCTGATATGGGATATCTTAGGCTTGCAAAAGCTTGCGGTCCCGTGTGACTGAGAAATGACAAAAAGAAAATCAGATCCCAATGCCAACTTGACTTCAAATCCATTTCCAAATATTACAAATTAATAAACATTATATTATTAGCCCCAGGTGGCACCGTTGGATTCATTAGATCTCCTTGCACTCATCGCAACCAAGCGTCGAAGCGGTCCCCGAACGAACTCGGCAAAAGCTTCTTTGCTGCCATACAATTCCACAATGGCTGCGTGCACAAAGTGTTTGTCTGATTCATCGGAGCATTGCCTAAAGGTGGGGGTGGAAGATGGTGGAAGTCACGCTGGTGGCCCTGCGAAAGTCAAACATATCTTAGACGTCATGTCTTGGCAAAAGTGATCCCTTAAAATTGTAAAAGTTGACATTTTGTTGCAAGAAAGTTGCACAGAATCCAGGTCAAAATCTACAAACTGCGACTCAAGTTGGTGCTTCGAGACGTAGTTTCTTCGAAGCATATGCAGGGTAACCAGAAAGGGCAAGTTTCCGACGATCCTGAATGTGACTGTCGGGTCACCCGCGCCAACTGTGGATTTTTTTTTTTTTTTCGACTGAAGCCGACTGAAAGGAACGCAGCAAAGTCAAGTAAGATTCTGAAGATCAAACTTGAAACCTAAATATCCTCGGTTGAAAACGTATATATGTATTTCACTATTTCATCGTTTTAAGGGTACAAACCGACCGACAAGGCAGTTTCAGGGCATTTCAGGCGACTGTTCGAAATAGCAGCCTGCAACCCTGATCTGCAATAGCAGGCTCCTGAAATGGGGGGCCCTGAGCACTGTTTCACCACCCAAAAGTGATGTGCCTGACCCATCCATCCCTTATTTTTGGAGAGAGGGTAGTCATTTGGGTTGGAGTTGTGATCCCTTCTTTGTTTGTCCAAATGCAAGCAGCATATTTTGGTTGACAACAGTTGTGATTATCTGATTTTGAATCCCATCCCCTAATGTAATTCCCCTAAATGTAAACACAAAAAACATGATCTATAGAATGTTAAACCGGGATTTGGAACGTAGGAACGCTGCGAATGTGGCAAACCCAATCATAAACCATGCCCAAAAACACCGTAAATGGGCGGTATAAACCATTCCAAATGATAGGTTCATTATATATCATTATATATTAATGCCAACCCCTGATTAATAAACCATGGTTTACTACTTATAGGGGATAATCCCCAAATAGTCATAATCTACTACTTAAATGGTATCCCCCAATTAAACAGCTGTTTGGGGTTTATTAATCCAGGGTTGACATTACTTTTTCAAAAACTAAAGATGGGATTCCCATCTTTCCAGGCCAAATCTCGGTGCTCCAAAGAAGACCGCCCCACTGCGATTGACTCGGAGCATGAAAATTGCTGCAGCCAGAAGGAGGACACCGAGGTATCCCGGCAACACCGCCTTCTCCACAAACAGCGGTGCCAAACAAATCCTACCGTTCCGATGCAAGCGTCAGAAAGCAGGGAGCTGAGCACTTCTTGGCCAAAACAAAGACGTAAAACTGTAGAATGTGGTGTGGCAAAGTAATAGGGATTGAACCACAATGCAAATGCGTAACTAACGGTAACTCCATCAAAATGGGGATTCATAGTTGTTAGACGCCGCCACCGAATTTGGGAAAAAAGTGTTGGAAACATGTCACACTTAAACTCAGCGCGCCAAAAGCAACACATGCACTGCTCGGAAATTTCGAGCAGCTGCAGGTCTGCAAGCGCACGGAAATATCATCTGTCCATATCTTTTCCATGTGGCTCAAGTAGGGACAAGAAATATGGGGCGGCACTAGCATTTACCGAAGAGTGGCAGCTATCTCCTTCCAGAGATGTTCATCTTTTTGTAAGTTGCCAATTCAAATACCTCAGTGGCACCGCAGTGCCACAAGAATCGCGGGAATGACATGGCCTATACACGTGAAACAGGAATGGAGGTGAAAATTCCTAGCTTTCAGACTGCAATAGGAAATTCTTCAAAGGGTCATTGTCCACTTCATTGGTTGCCTCAGTTAGGGTCTCACATGGGGCAACCCTAGGAATCACAACAGCAGTAGTGCCATGTACAATCCTTTCTCAACTTCCAAGTGCACCGGAGTAGAGGGAAACAATGTTAAAATGTTGGCAGTTATGCATCATTATGCTATTATCCGACATAACATCTTAGATAGCAAACTGCAGTTGTTGTTGTTGTTGTTGTTGTTGTTGTTGCTGTTGTTGTTGTTGTTGTTGTTGTCGTTTTGCACCATACCTTTCCTCTTTGTAAAGCACAACTCCTCTCGCAGCACCGTTGTACAGTTTGTGCGCTGATCCGCGGTGCGCTGAACCGAGTTGCACACCACAAGCGCTGCAAGTAGGCGGAGCTCCACAAGATCCGCAACTCCTGGGGATGGGGGGACCATCATCCGGGGCTAAATCAACCAGCTGACGAAGAGTTACGAACAACAACAACAACAACAACAACAACAACAACACGTGAATTATAACGCATATATACTGTACATGCATTGGTATAGCTATAGGTGTGTGTGTGTGTCTGTCTGTCTGTGTGTCTTTCTTTCTTTCTTTCTTTCTTTCTTTCTTTCTTTCTTTCTTTCTTTCTTTCATCTTTCTTTCTTTCATGTTTGTTTCTTTTTTTCTTTCTTTCATGTTTCTTTCTTTCGTTCTTTCTTTTCTTTATTTCTTTCTATCTTTCTTTCATGTTTTTTTTCTTTCTTTCTTTCTTTCTTTCTTTCTTTTTTTCTTTCTTTCTGTCTGGCAGTGGTTCAACACTTCAGTTTCAGAAACTAACAGTGAAACAACATGTCAGTTTCAGAACACCGCTTGTGTGTGGCCGCACATTGAGTACTTTGGATATTGACATATCGATTTGTTTGGCTTAGCCACGACCTGAACCATGCAACAGGGAACCGCTCCATGAGAGCACTGCCCTCGTGGCACGTCATGGAAATGCAACGTCGTGACTTCAGGTGTGCTCTGTTTTTCTTTCCATGATTGTTTGCCGGATCTCTTGATTAGACAGGGTAAACCTACATTAATCAATTACCATGTTAGATCCAAGATTTTGGTGGTGACAACATCAAGGGCTGACTTGTCAGGATTTCGTCAGGTGAATTCTGATTCGGTAAATCTTCCCCTGCTCTCATGGATCCCAAGATCAACTCCAGTGACAGATCCAATCAGCTTTTACCGAAGTAAAAGGGCCATATGTATCCTTCTGTATCCTTGAGCTGACTACAAAATTTAGTCCTTGCATCTATCAGGTCAAAACCCAAGAGGGCCTCTAGATCTGCATGGCTTTAGTTTAGGTGGTGTTTTGTTTCTTCCTTCAAACTCTATCAAGTTCCGGGGTGAAAGTGGCTTCGAGATCCAGAAATAGCGGGTTACCTGCCCCCTGACATCACGGAAGCCCTGCAAAAACCACGTGTCGCAGGTCGGAAATCCTTGTCGCCAGGTTGGATCAATTTTAGTGGGTTTGGCAGGTGTATGGCTAGCCTTTGATAATTCGTAATTAGTTAGTTAATCTCAAAATCAAACTTGAATCTTTCTAGAATATCTCAAGCATGACCCCCCTCAATTGAAAACATATCGACCTACCAACATGAACCAAAAGATGCTTTTTGGTAGCCAACGCCACTGCTTTTTCTTGCTTTACTCGGAGCTCTGGCTTGTGACATCTTGTTTGCCTGAAATCCGCATTTCAGCGGTAAAATCCCATTCTATCCAACAAAATCCTGTGATTTCGAATTATTATACATTTTATTAGTAGCTATGTAATCCCAATATTTTTATTGCCAGCAAATTCCCAGCTGTTACTGCCTTTCCCACGCCTTTCCCAGGTTGCCACCCTCTCCTTTGACACCAATAGGAAGGATCCGATACCCCGAATGCCGCGGTGCATTAAGGCAGCATCAGTCTGGTGAATGCAGGCGGCGTCGATGAAGCACAGGTCCGCCTAGGATACATTGCCGTACTGGGCATCATCTGGCTGAATTGATGCGGGGATGTTGCATGTTGCAAATTCCGTCTCCTTGCGCTCGCCCGTACGCCCTCGCGGCCTATTTTAGAGCACCTGTATTGATGTATAAAATGATTAGGCTTCTGTGTCTATTACGCGTACGCGTATTGACGTATTGTGAGGATGTATGTCATGATGAATCTCCTTGGCCTTGGAAAGGATGAAATTCAGTGCTAATGATTGTCGCATCGCGAAGCGCTCTTCTCTTCACACCTGAACTTGCTGCAGACTACTGAGCCGTCTTTGAAGACTAAAGAGTTGTTGCTGAACTTGCTGCCAGTAGGGTGTTGGGAACGAGCTCTCACTGTTGAAAAGGTGTCGGTGTCACATGGGCCTCAGATGGGTTTAATATGCCAAATGCATCCACCTGACAGCACAACGGGTTTCAACATGTTTCCGCGAAGGATGAAAAAGTGCATGGGGAAAACAGAAAGAGCAGGGAAAAACGATGAAAAACATAAATGATAATTAGAAAGTAAACAAGGATGCAATCATATGTAAGAAAAGGAACACAAAACAAAAAAACAAAGAAAGAACAACAGAAACTATTGATGACATAAGGATAGAGATATATCAACTACATCCAACTACTACGTCATTAGTCCCCACATGTCCCCACATGTTTTCCACTCTCAATCAATCATTCCAAGCTAGCTGGGACGATTACCTGGCCAGAAAAATGTCCAACTTTGATCATCTTTGATCAGCTTAGTTTCCCACAGCCATGTTCGCTTCAGGGTGATCACCTCGGATGATCCTGAAAAGTGGAGCCAGCAAAAAAGCGGCATCAAAAGACACGGCAAAGCTCTGCCAAGCTGCCGTTTGACACCGGGAGCCGGGGAAGGAACAATAGGGCGATAGAAAAAGGCCCAAGCAAGTGCCAAGAAATCCGAAAATCATCGCCTTGGAAGGTCAAGGTTGGGCAACATTTGAGGGTCACAGGATCTGAGTGCTTTCTCCCACAAGTATGTGTTCCTTGATGTTTTTACTGGTCCCAAATTTTAGGATGTTTTGAACAATTGTGTAAAGTTGAGATGAGACTGGTGAAAGCATTGGAGCAAACGCTTTCACAAGAGTGTAATTTGGAATGAACTTCAGGCTCTTTGTGTCAATGCCTTTCCTTGGCAACTTGCTTGGAAACCAGCATCATTCACAAAATGACCGCCTGGAAAATCTGGAACATATTTGACATTCATGAGCTAAGAAGAGAAAACAGGTTAAATAACCACTCGAAATGATCCTGCAAAAAATGAAGCACTACCCTCTGGTACGTTGACATAGCCATGGAAATGCACCATTTTATCGCACGCAAAACATCTAGAGCATGGTACTTATCCATAGCAAACTGGTAAATCACTAGAGAGTAACCCAAAAACAGAAGCCAATAGCATCCAAGAAAAATGACCTTTGCAGCTTCAACACCTTCGCGAACGGATGCACGAGTCACCCACGGGCCCACAGGGCACAGTAGTGAAAATTGCCCCTGAGTCTGCGAAAGTTGAATGGACGATTGTGCTGAAGTTGAGCACTGCGTTTTGTCTAGTCAGAGTCTTATCAAAAAGGAACAAAACATCCCCCCCCCCAAAAAAAAAAAACATACATGTCCTGCTGCCATAGTGGTAGTTTGCTATAGATATATATATATATATAACTCATACTTTTCTGAATCTGTTTGGGGGTTGCAGTTTGAGTCTAATCCTTTGACTTTGATTCTGAAGAACATGCTTGGGATCTTGGGATATCTGACAATGGTCTCCCGATTCCAGCCCCACAAAGTTGGTTGATGAGCCTCCTAAGCTCGTTCAACAAACATCTTCTTCGCCCAACATCACAGAAAATTGGTCAAACTCAAACATGCCCAAATTGGATGGTTCATATATATATATATATACATATATAGCAACACCCAACAATATAGAAACGTGTTTTCAGGATGTTATAGATGACCATAGATGATATATGATATATGTACTTCATATTTCCAGGTTTCCAACTTTTCTATCTGAGGTTCCGATAATATGCAGTGTTGTCACAAAATCACGTTGTCTCGGGTTAGTCAAATTGGCAGCTAAGGCTCCAAAGTCACAGCCAAGCTGAAGGGGAGTGGTAAGGTCTCAAATGCACACAGCACAAAGGCCAGCGCCACCCCAAGGATCCAGCCACTGATAGCATTCTGCCATCCACTTTGCAAAAGAAGGGACCAGGTCCTAAGTCGCATCACGTGAGTCATAAGAAATTGAAGAAATTGAATTACCATACTACCGGCAATGGTGTCATCAAGCAAAACACTCGAAAAACCATGAAAAAAAAACTGAAAAAACCGTGAAGACATCAACCATGGCTGGCTGGAACGCTGGGAACATCTACAAAAAATGGGGGATTTTCCGGCAAACCAGGTTTGATCGCTGGGAGGGGAATTCCATCTTGTGAATCACCTTGCAGTAGCAAAGTTGGATGCATCAATCAAGACACACGTAAACATTTCATACTTCGAAACATCAGGTGTATACCCATACGGCTCTAATACAGTACGCATGCTTGCTGTCCTTTGTTGCACACACACGAGCATAGCTGGTGCTACGATACACATGGGGCGTGTGATGGACCACCTGGAAGATCACATGATTCACGAGCCAAACCATTGGACAAGATGTGAAGACCAGGGCGCCCAGGGTCTTTGCCCATAACCATGTATCCTTCGGGTGGGTTCGTGGAAGCTGGGTGAAACCCCCAAATCCACTTGGCATCACTTAGCCCTTGGCAAAAAATGGATGGAAATTGGAGGGTTGGCGATTGGCAGTGTCAATCCAATTAAAATGGGTTTGTTTTGAATACTCAAATCACCCAGATGGATTCAATGGATTGGTTTCCCCTCAAGAAAACACTGGTATTGTTGGTTTTGTTATCCCTACTATCGAATCATTGTTCTCATTGTTATAATGTTAAATATATAATTATATATATATACATATGTATTAATGTATGTACTGTATCACTATGCTATGAAAATGTATTGACTATGTAAAACCGTCCAGATTTGCCGGAGGTGGTGAGGTGTTCTCTAGGTTGGGGCACCCGGTTCCCATGCTGCAAGCCAAGGTCTTAGAGAGGCCACTGGACTGCCATGTGTGGGAGATGAACACGTCCTCAGCGTGGGAGGTTGGGTCCCTTAAAAGATTGGGTCAAATTGCGCCGCTTTGGTCAAACAAAGGTCCTTGGAGTGCTGAGTATGTGTGTGTGTATGTAAATAACTATATATCTGTCTATCTATCTATCTATCTATCTATCTATCTATCTATCTATCTATATATTTATATGTATGCATGTCTGATAATATATATATATATATGTGTGCATACATACATCCATAATATATATATATATATATATTATATATACATATATATATATACATTGTACAGTATGATATTGGACATTGGCAACATTGCCGATATTGGCGACGTTGGCGACATATTCAATCAGTACTTGCCATTTTGGGGAAATGACTCAAAGGTGGAACGCCCAACATGAATGGATGGTTTATATAATCAGAAGAGGTTCAGTCCGTGGGCTGGATAGCATCTAGTTTACCAACTCAGATTGGCTCATACTGTGGATGGAAGAAATCCTGTACCAGTGGGTAGATGGTTTATCCCATTATAATCCCATTACTTGCAGTGCTTCAAAGTATTGAAAAATTACCACTAGTCACCAATTGGTGCAGAATTTCTTCCATCCACATTAGCTCATCACTTTTCCAATGAATCTATTGCCAAATTTGGCAGTCAGTGTAGGACAGTCAAGACCAAGGCTCCAAATGATCGACATGCCTGGATCTCTGGTAGCATTCTTCTTGTGCCTTTGGCGTCAGCTGCCTCGCATCGTGCGGTCATGATCCTATATGGTCCTTCGATCTGTTTCTATGTACTGTATGCATCTATGCCCCCCCCCCCAAAAGGAAAAAACTAGATATATACAAGATATATACACATGTTTGCTGAGCATGACCAATGACTTCTTTGTTTGCATTTGGGAAAGCAGGATACCATATCGTCAATCACCTTACATTGGTCGATGTTGAGAGCCTGTTCCCAGGGAGGTACCAGCAGCACACCAATGAGAAACGACTACAAAATGAGGACCCCAAACAAAAACTTGTTTAAGTTTTATTATTGGTTGCACAAGGCGCCCCCCCCAAAGTTGTGTCGCTGTTGCTCAAACGTACAGTAAGCCAATCCAACTAGTCCGAGGGTTACCCCCACCCATCCCCAGCCAAATTAACATGGAAGACTACTTTCCTTAAAAAAAATGCTATTTTCAAGGTCTAAGCAAATTTGCAGGAGGGTCATGTGGTAAGACCATGTAAGACAAATGATAAATCACCCCAAAATCACCATAGATGCTTGGTATAAATCATGTTCAACTGGTATAGCTTTAGTTTTATGGGGCTTACCACATTCAGCAACATCCCGGGGACCACTGGTGGCACCTGGGATTCCTTCGCCACAAGGTGCCTGCCCCATACAGGGACGCTCGTAACGTGATGCCACGGAGGATCTCCAAATCCGTGGTGCTGATGATGGACCGCCGGGTGGACATCACTTCCTGGGCCGTGGCCGTGGTGAAACGCCACATTTCACAAAGGTGAAGGTTGACCTCGGCATGGCGAATGGTCAACTGTTATGATCATTGAAGATCGATGCATCATTCAAGTGGAATATTTGGTTTGAAAACGGCTAGTGTTCCTATCTTTTATATCTATGGTGACTAACAAATCAATAGGAACAGCTGGTGATCAACAAATCCATATTGATGCAACAAGATGTTGGAAATCACCTGGTGTGAGCATTTGGCCAGCGGATTTACGCCATATTTTTGCATTTGATTTGTGATACACTGCGGTAACCAACACATAAAATTGGGACACTCACACCAAATAAACTTTGAATAAATGGAGATCCAAACAGCCAAGTAGAGTGAAATTCAACGACTCTGATGCGAGTCATGGAGACCACTTGAGGGCCCGTGGTCTGATCGGTGGAGGCATGATCCCAACCATCACGGTGAACTCATGCCTTGTTGTTTCACCTTGACGCCAAGCGTGGCGATCTGTCAAAGATTCACGTGATTCACCATGTTCCCATCAAAATAGTTTGGAAAGACGTGTTCTATATATTTGTTTTGCACCATATTATTGGTTCGTGGTTAACAGGTATCATCTTCCGAAGCTGGTAGGTCAAGGCACTGCATGGAAAGAATCGCACATCTCTGACATAGCCTCACGACCCAACTGGACAGGACATTTCTTGGAGTGCCTAAGTTCGAGAATATATCCTGTAGATTCCAAATTCCAACGAATCAACTTCAGCCAACCCAATATTGTTCCAACTGGATTCTTGGAATGTTCTTCTCCCATAGGTGATGCTCACGCACTTCCATCTTGGCTGAAGCATTGGCTCGGCTATACCTCCCTCTCTCTACCTCTCTGTCTCTCAGAACGTCTTGGAACAGCCACAACTTCATTGAACAAACATATACATATATATATATATATATACATATCTATTTATATATTATGTATATTATACACGTACCCTCTGCAATCAAACATGGCAATCTACAATTCCCTCAATTTATAGATGTTCCCATTAAACCCGCCATTCAACAAAAAAACAAATCACAACTTCCACTGGATCTTCCACGCAAGCCTGGTGCCAAGCCGCACAATGGCTCCTGGGACCGACTCAAGGTGACACTAGATCCACATCCAACAGGGGATTCGGCAAGCTAGCACAAATATACCCTCTGGTAAACTGTTACATAACTATGGAAAATCACAATTTTTAATGGGAAAATCCATGATTTCTATGGCCATTTTCAATAGCTATGCTAGTTTAACAGAGGGTAAGAAGAATATAGGCGGCATACTGGAATATAGATAATGATAGATAGATATATGATATATTATTTTTTTCTTGGGGTAGTATGAGATCGAATAGCATCTCATTATGGCACCGTCCACCCCTACGGCATAGAATTGACTCTAATGATATATAATTCAGAATCAAATGAATTATACTGACTTTATACACATATATATATATATATATAATCAACTCCATAATTGACTAGGACTTGTTTCTGGGATTTTTCACCACCATTAATCCCCAAGCGAGGCGTGGTAGATTTTTTTTTTGCTGGGTGGTACCTTTGGGGGTGATTGGGACCGAAATTGACATGGAAGCTCGTAACAAACCGACGTCATAAGGGTACAAAACATCTCATACGATAAATAATTTGAGTAATTATGCAATGACTACATTAGTGACTACATAGTCTGCTACAATATGTGTATTTTCAGGTTTCAGCAAGGGGTATGTTAATATCCCAACAAGTGAAACCAAACCGTTAAGCGAGCGGGCAAGCTACCTTTTGACTCGATCCGCAATGCTACAAGTATTGCTATCATACATGGTGTTTTGAGTGCATGTGCAAATACACCCCCCTCAGGTGAGCTACAGCAGCGAGGCTGGCCCCTTTACCAGGGCGCGAGGTTTACCCTCGGCCTTCACTACTGTCACCCTTTGTACATGAGGGAAAAACACCGGCATGCGAATTTGAAACAAAAATCCATCAAGTGAACTCTACNTTGTACATGAGGGAAAAACACCGGCATGCGAATTTGAAACAAAAATCCATCAAGTGAACTCTACAAACGTCAACCTAGCGACCTCGCCATTGCTGCCACACCTTTTGGTACCAACGGCCATCCCATTTCTCCCACTGCCCCGTTTCGTAGTATTCTGCTGGGTGTGGAGTCTGAGCGGGGCGCGGCTGAGGATCTTNCATGCCGCAGCCATCGCATTCAACCTGTCCAACGAAAATCTGAGCGCAGCATCGCTTGCATGAGAAAGACTCTATCTTCACAGGAGCTGGAGCCGCAGCGCTTTCTGCCTTTGCCTTTGGTGGAGGAGGCGCCGGCTTTGCTGCAGTCTCTTTCCCCTTGGCTTTTNNNNGCAGTCTCTTTCCCCTTGGCTTTTGCGGGACTTCCCGGAGGGGTCTTTGGCTTCTGCTCCAAAAGCTTTGCAGGTGGTGCCGCTGCTGGTGCAGCTTTGCTTGGCGATGTTTAGAGGTATCTTGGTATACCCTGTGGGCTTGCAGTGCTCAAAGCTGTTGGCCAGTGAGGGGACACAAGTTTACTTGGCATGTCTTTGCTTCCATTCTTTGTGGGCGGGATCATGTTGCATCAGGACAGACGCAAAACTCTTAATTCGAAAGTTTCCCTGTGGTTGCTGTGTCGCCAAAAAGGACTTCAACAGTGGCAGTTCACAGTCAGGTGAAGACTGGTGACATTTTCAAGGTTGAAACGCTTGACAGAAAGACTGATCGCTGTCTCGCAGGTACTAGTAATGGTTTAGAACACATGACACGTTTGCTAGAGGTCAAGCATAAAGCGGGTCGTTAAACCATGTGTCGATTAGTTTCAAGCAAGGGAATCAATGCATTAGAGCAGACTTCACAATAAATTTCATTCGGAATTTCAATGGCGTACGTGACCTAACCATGTCAATATATAAATAAATAAATATATATATATATATAATATTTTTCCCTAATCTGAAATCTGTGCAAACCTTGTACTGTACTCTTTGGTCCAGCACGATCACATGCATCATCGACAGTACAACTCTTCGGTGGGCATGTTTTTCCTCGACAATCAAACACCAACCGCACAATCGTTGGTTAAAGTTCTGCTCAACTTCCCAGTGGACATCATATAGGTTTGGTATCAATGCCTGTAAATCTGTTCTCCTAATTTTCACCAAATGGTTTCTATAGATTTTGCCAGCCGCTCCTCTTTTTCCTTTTGCGCATTTCCTCCTTTATTTCGCGGTTGCGAATCGCAGCGGCTACATGTGCTCGCGCCAGATTTGATTCCGAAGCTATCTTTNCTCCTCTTTTTCCTTTTGCGCATTTCCTCCTTTATTTCGCGGTTGCGAATCGCAGCGGCTACATGTGCTCGCGCCAGATTTGATTCCGAAGCTATCTTTATATAGCGCGTGGTTCTGCCAGCTTGGTGGACACTAGGACTCGGCCGCGAACCTGTTTATATTGTACTGCGAGGTTGCCGCCATCTTGGTGCGGACCGGGCCGGGCCCCTGTTTGTGCCAAGTGACGCACCAGACTGCGTATCAACATTGCCCGGCAAATTCATGCGAAGGATTTGTCAAGCGAAGGGTCTGCAAGTGTCAGAATACACGTGACATCCANCAAATTCATGCGAAGGATTTGTCAAGCGAAGGGTCTGCAAGTGTCAGAATACACGTGACATCCAGATTGCGCGCTCACATGCTATCAGTTTAAAGTTTAATATATCACATAAACGTTGTCACAAAAACAAAATCCGCCAGGTAAAATACATTTCAGGTGAAAATCCCATTGCAAAAACAAGTCAAAATTGCATGTTACATTTTCAAACTGCATGTGCAACCACATGCTAGAATAAATGCAAATATTTGCGGGTGTCAATACTACTCATATATACATATATAGAAATATGTGTGTGTGCGCGTGTGTATGTCTCCCTCTCTCTCTCTCTCCCCTCTCGGTGCTCTGGCAAAAAAATCACATTGGGACAGGTCGGGGATCACACGATATCATGATATCAAGTGGCATTGAACTTAAGATTCATTTGTTACTGTCAGGGAGGGGGTNGGCAAAAAAATCACATTGGGACAGGTCGGGGATCACACGATATCATGATATCAAGTGGCATTGAACTTAAGATTCATTTGTTACTGTCAGGGAGGGGGTGCATCAGTGAAAAAGCTGAGAGCCAATCAGATCGACGTTGGACCAACGGTGGCGGGAGCCGACCCTGCGCAACACACACCCCCTTCTCCCGGTCCCAGCCCAGGCTGGAGCCGGGAGAGCCTAGTGCGAAACCGGGAGAGCCGAGTGTGCCCGCTGGCGGTTGNTTAGGCTGTCGAGCCTTATAGGGGTACCTATGTGACTTGGGGCCTTATAGTACCCCATGCTGCTTGCCATGCTATCAGATGGCATTGTTGCAAATGTAGTTTGACAGGGCTGCAAGGGTTCAGCTTGTTGACATGACATGTGTCATCCCAGCTTGAGTGCTACAAGATGCTCTTTGTAAGCTGCAGAAGTTGCTCATGTGGTGTACTACAGCACCACAGCGTAGGGCTGCCAGAGTGGAGGGAGGGATTGAAA
>BGPT01003662.1:7870-27030 GCA_003297045.1 Symbiodinium sp. clade C Y103
CTGCTGCTGCTGCCTGCTAGCTTTTGCCAGCTGCCTGCTGCCTGCAACCTCTCTTCCCTAACGCGCTCCCCCTTGCTGTCGGCCGGGGTCGGCGGATTTTGGGATATTTTTGGACTTATCTGATCATATTCTTGCCCTTGTCATGTTTTTTTTTGGGAATATCTTGCGATAATTGTTGGCTTAGGCTTATTCGTATTTTAGATTTTGGATCATTTTGGCTCATTATTTTATGTCTTGGATAATTTTGGCTAGATATTATGGATGGGACAGTTTTGGCTTATTCTCTAGTGTTAGCATTGGGGCCAAACGGTTTTTGAAAATTATTGGCTACGAACTGCCACATTTGATTTAGTCATTTTTCCCCAGATTGAACTGGGCCCGAGTTCGGCTTCAAATCCAAACTTCTTCCCTCTTAAGTTCCTAAAGCGACAAAAATCCACCGGAGAATATCCAACTGGATGTGGGCAATCATAACGACCTGGCAGATCTCACTGTTTGGTCGCAAAGGGAAGCCACTGGCAATGGCAGTGAACTATTCTTTTGCCTATCATAGTTTGCCGAGATTGGATTGGAGCTCAGCATCGCTGAGCATCTAATCCCCTTCTCCAAAGATTATTTTACGGCCTATATGAATCACTGGGTTAACCAGCTGGCAAGCAGATTGTTCATAGCCACCGCCAGAAATGGAGCAACCTGGTGGAGGGTGTTGCAGGTTGGACATAACATATTTGGTGAGGCCGCAGCGACCTAGCTGGCGCTGGGTGCCCGAAACAATTTCAGGATCATAATTGTGGTCCTGTTGCAGAGGATCTGAACTGTGATAGGGGTGAATCAGCCTTTTTTCTGGCACTTCATATCCCCATTGTTCATCGTTGTATTGTAATGTGATTGTTGGGTTGTATTGAGATTGTTGTTCAAAATCGTTGGCTTAATCCCAGTTCTCGTTGGTTCAATTCGCGTTCTTTGGTTGATGAACTCCCCATTTCCTTCATCAATTGCCCCTCTTTTGTGGGTTCGGTTCGTTGATTACATCATTTTTTGTTTCCAGTTAGATCAAGCTTCTATAGTGTTAAATCCGGCTTTTATTTTTCCATCACAGTTTATGCTGATTACACCTGATTCTTGGATTACAGTAAACTTCCAATGTTGGTCAGTGTAATCCAATTGCTGTGGGCCAATCAAGTCCCATTCTTTGCTGGTGCAATTTCCCATGTTCAGTGATTAAAAAAAAACATTTTTTTTGGTGAACTCCAATTTTTTTTCTGGTGAGCATCTGATTTTCGTTGCTTTGTACAAGCCCCCGTGTTTGCTGGTGAAATCAGATTCTTTGTTGATGAAATCCTCTTTGGAAATCATGGTGACAAACCATGAGAGGGGCAAATCCCATGAAGATCCTCCCTCATTCCATTCCGGACATGGTTATATAGTTATATAATGCATTAAAAAAAACGGTTATCATCCAGTTACTTATGACAAATCTCCATGATATCTTTATTTCAGTCATTAGTTTCAGGTATTGCAACATCAATCTGCTTTTCTTGCATGGTTCCAGGAACCGTTTTTGTGAGTACCCTATGATAATCCAGTTATCGTGCGTGGGATGTACCCTAGTTGCTATGGCTTATTAGTCACTCTCCGGCAATTGAACATTTTGCTACGCAAATCACCCTTGTCAAGAAGCAAACCATCGAACCAAAAAAAGGGACCAGCTTCCATAGCCAGGTGAAAGTCTCAGAGAGTAAATTCCCATTACCCTCTGGCAAACTAACATAACTATGGAAAATCACCATTTTTAATGGGAAAATTCACTATTTCTATGGTCATTTTCAATAGCTACGTTCAATTACCAGAGGGTAAATTCCATTAATCTCCCTAAATCTTGATGGTGAAACTCCAGTAAATCCCTTAAGAAATACCCTGTTTCTTGGGTCCCGCAGTGAGTGGCTTTGTCGCCCGCCTCGCGGAAGGTGGCAGATCGTTATGATCTCGCAGGGCGCGTCGTGCCGCTGGGTCTTGACATAGCTATGGTAGCTATGGAATATGGACATGTAATGGGAATAGAAATTTAGAAATGGTTCATCATAAACCATAGCTAACCATAATATGAGTAATGGAATATCTTAACATAGCTATGGAAATATGGAATATCAATGGTTTATCTCCACATTAGTGGTTAGTAATGGTTCATAATTTGATCTGGGAGCCCCAACGCCACAAACCTACCATGACTGGGGATGGTTGAAATCGCACCCACAAACATGGTGACTTGGGGATGGTTTACTTTTGGGTTTACCACATTAAGGGAATATACATTTATATACACATAAAATTATATATATATATATATATTGGGATATGGCATTTATAATGTAATATGAACATCATATAATATCAATATTATACCATCCCAATTTTTGATAGAAGCTACCCTCTGGCAATTCAACATAGCTATGGAAACCATGTCCCTTTGAGTTCGATGACTTACCTGCAATACATTCTGATTTTCCATTTTTTGCATCCTTTTGCTGCCGTTGTGATCCTTTGCATCCTTTCCCGTGTCACCACAAACCATCCCAGTGGGAGTTCTTTCGTTGGGCAACGTGGGAAAGCATGGGCCTCCTTTTGGGAGAGTATTTTCATCTTTCAAAGACACTCACTCCCTATTTCTGAGTCATTTTTTGGTAAATGGGGGTGTGGTCCATAGTTTTGGTTTACCATTTTCCATTAGCGCCACCTTGCAATAGGAAAGTCGCTGTATATAGAAGATGGGAGTTGTGAGGAAATCACCCCGGCATGACAACATTTCAGGTTGATGAAATCATTGCAATTAAGCCATCCAGGGGTTTTGACCACCAGCATTTCTTTGGATTTTGGAAACACCAACATTGAAAAAGAACATTGGTTTTCTCAACAAAAGGTGGATTGAATTGAACTCCATCGCAAACCCGCGGTTTTACCATTTTTTAATCATTGTAAAACGGAGATGTAGCATGATCGAACTGCGTAAACTGACTCTTGAGTCGAAGGTCGATATTCTTTTCGGTAAATCTTAAGTTTTTGTTTTTTAGGGGGATGTCTTTGCAGTACTTCGATTCCTTTTTTTTTTTAACTTGCTTATTTTACTACTCTACTCCTGGATATTGGTGTTGGGTGTCTCCGAAAATGGGGTATACTCCAAAATAGCAATATTACTAGGGAACACGAGTGGATTAATTTAGGGGTGTCCTATTCTGAGACAAACCCACTTTGACCCTTTCCCAAATCATCAATTCTAGTGCTTTGTTACATATTAAGCTATCCCGCTATTGGGGTGCCCCCCATGACTTAGGAAACCTCCACATGTTCCCTCCAAGTGGGTTTCAATTGATTCTAGGCTCTTGCTGTGGATTCTGGGCAATGGAACGTGGATGTCCAGCGAGCTCCTGTGCGCCCGAAACGGGCTGGCCATGGCCTTCAAGGAAGCTGTCGGAGGTTGTAAAAGCGCGTTCAGCATTTTTTTTTCGCATAGCATCTGTCATCTGGTAATCAAACGTGGCAATGGAAACTCTCGTGTAAATGGAGGTTTCTAGTTTCTAGCTGGGAAAATGGTCTATAAATGATGGATGTTCATGGATTTTCTCCAGCATGCCACGTTTGATGATGCCCTCCGCATACTTTGAAAGATGCTCCATAGTCCTCTCAAAAGATCGAGGAAAACTTGCTGTACTCAAAGAGACAGTCTACTCTTATTCCCCCTGCTGTGCGTGTTTTCAACTTTTGGGATGAGGCGGCAAGGTGGTGGTTCAAGAATTGCATCAGTGACATAGGGAAAGAACCGATGAAGAGGGAGAGAGAGAGAGAGAGAGAGACAGAGAACCACTGTCGACCGTAGCCAACCAGTCATCGGGGGTGGTATGCTCCATCCCTCTAACATCCTCCAAGAATGGCTTCCCCTAACTTGGTTCCAAAGATGAATGGACCCAACACTAAGCGGAGTTTCTGACGGTCTCTAGCTGTTCCCGGCTGTTCCCTGTTCTCCGTTTCCCATGATTGGATTGAAACATGGTTATCGAAGCGCCAGCACTGGCCACAGGTACGAAAACCCATCGAGAAATATCAAATTTCCTTGGTCTCTTGGTTTGAGATCTAGCTGCCAGAACTGGATGGTTCACTCGATCCCCAAAAGGCTTTCGTGTTGGGAAATCCTGGATGCCCATGATGCAATCAGTGGTACTGGTTATGGTGGCATGGAAAGCCGATTGAAATTGACATTGGGACTGAAAGGTCAGGACCCCAAATGACTATGGGAGATCTCGGGGGTGCCCAACCAACCAGGCAGTAATCTTTCCATATTGGGATGAGTGTGAGATCAGCCCAACATAGCCTAACTGATTTGTTGCTGATTTGGGTTCCTTTCGAGCCCGCTCTGTAGAAGTGAAGTGTCAGGATGGTCTACCACCAATACAAATCATGGGGCCCAAAACATCAAAACTCAAAACCATGACTGGATTGGTTCCTGAAGTCCGGAAATTGAATTCACAAGTGAATAAGCTTGCCATCACCACCTCATATATATGGCTGATATAGCTGAAACCTATTGGGACTCCAAGCTGATGCATTCCAGTTTGCCATCAGTCCCCTTCAGTGGGATCATATGGATCATCCGAGTACGTCCGTTAGACCCAGTTGAACCATGTTAAACACACCAGCCGGACATTTGCTTCGCCTAAGGTTTCAGGGAGTGCCCTGGCAAAAAATATGGCAAGAGGGGAGATCTCTGAACCATTGCTGAACTGAATGAAGGTTCATGGGATTTAGCCACCCAAAGGCTTTAGGGGTTTACTAGAGGCCTATGAACATCTATTAACCACCAACAACCACATTGATAATTGCGAATCGGAACCATCTATTGCTTCTTTTTTGGGATTGCTGGTGTTCTTGCCCAAATTTTCCGCTGCAAGGGAACTCCATACCCTTAAGCCTTCAACAAATCATGTCCACGACTTAGGAGGAGAACTCATGGGAAAGAGGCTGTTCACAAGAAAGGGGACTTGAACAAATGGAACCCAAAAACAGACCTATAGATGTGTCCATATCTATGGACACAAGCACGCCAATATCATATTTGGTGCAAAATTAAAGCACATGTGGATGCATCACTAACAAGTGGGCCCCAGAAGGCTATGAGATGGCCGAGATCCCAATCTGGAATGATGATCCTGGTTGATTTTTAGGTGGGGCGGCTTCAAACGGCAGATATTCTTTAAATGGAAAAAGGACTAGTGACTCAGAAGATTGGGCATGTAACCCAACCAAAAATCAAAGATTTGGGTTACCCATTTTCACTAGACCAATAATGACATCCAAATGGTGGATTTTCTATTGTTGTTTTTGATGGCCAGAGAAAGACACCTATGCTGAATATCGGTAAATGTTGGTCAACCAGTATCCGCAGAACAGCAAACAACACCTTCAGTAATTCCAGCAATGGATGGTTAGGATTCGCCCTTTCAGACTTGGCTGTTGGTGGTTAATAAGCCTCTACTGAACCCCTAATCTAGATAGATGAATAGATAGATAGATAGATAGATAGATAGATAGACAGATAGATATGCATAGTTTGCATAATGTATGAACAATTGGTTAAAACAGCTTATAAAGTACCATTCGTATCCCACCAACACCCCATTACTGGAAGATCTTATGATGCACGGATTTCACCCAAGGCGCTCCTCGGACCGCGGACCTATGTGGATCATCAACTCAAGGTTCGACGGGAGTTGACACCAGTGGTTAAAACCACTGGGTTTTAACCACCAGTTCTTGGTGAAAACAAAACGTTACCAGAATGCCACAGTAGTTCAAACATGTTCAAACTCTTTTTTTCGTTCGCTCGATTCTTGATATAAAGATCTTCCACTTTGTTAAGAATCCTCGAAGCAAATAGTAACTGGGGGGTCCATCCCGAGGATCATTGCTCCAGGAATTAGGAAACATGCTACCATGGTTGCTATCCGAGCTTACGAAGCTCGATGGCCTTCCCTGCACTGTGCCCATTCTGCCAGACGATGCTCAGATATTGCTTACATTCCCAGTCTTTTTCGATGTCTACAAGTGCAGTCTGCTGGCAATTTCCTTGAAATACCTTGAAGTTTGTAGAAAGTGGCTTCCAAGCCTGTAGCAACAAGTGTTTAGCTACTGGTACCAGTTTCACGCAGCCCCCAAGGCAATTTCCAGGCTCTAAGTCCCCTGCCAAGAAATATAACATGTCCAAGAAATGTCGGCTCACGCGGTTAAGGGAAGATCGGGTAACACCATGAGAAACAATTATCTTTCAATTCTAGCATCGCAGTATCAGGGCTTCCCGCAGTTCTATTGCTAACTCTGGCAGATAGTCTTTGGGCAAAGTTGGACCCCCCAAATGACCCCAAGTTTTTCAGGTGCACAGACTTTGGATGCTCAAGGTATTTTAGTACAACATTTAGATCAGTTGATCAGTTTGTACATGTGAACCTGTCGTAAACAGCATGTGTTCATACACCGAAAGTGGGTAGCCCAGCTCCTATCGCATCCATTTGGAACTGACATCAAAACTGTTGAAGGTGAACAATCTCAATTTTTGTTGCTGACATCACTTGTATCCCAACTTTTTCTTGCTGACTTCCCAATTTCTTGGTGCTTCCATCTCCATTCTTCGTGCTTCTTTAAGGTGTTCTTCTTTCCCACCAATTTTTCCATTAGAAAGAATTGGATCACATGAAATCCCATTAAATCATACTAAAAATCATCATTCTTGCTGGTTAGAAAACACCCAAGTTTAATCCCAAGATTTTATAAATGTTCATAAATCCCCATTGTTTTTATGGATGTTTGTGGTGTCTTTCCCAAGATTTCTGCCAGGTTTTAGCCGCAACCTTCTGGGCTTTGGGCCTCTTGGTGGGCCTTGCCGCGCAGACGCTGGGACGACGACAAGGGGAGAGAGCCTTGCGAAGCAGGTGCCATGCGGCAGGTCTTGTGGAAGGTGGGGCCACGTAGATGGAAACCATAGGACAATAGTGATTTAACCAGCAAAACATGAGGATGTAATGGAATTTATGGCTGATTTATGATAACCAGGGTTTATGATACTTAGAGGATCTTATGACCTATGACCATAGATAATGGGGTTCATAACTATGGTTTATAACTAGGGTTTCTGGATGTTTCTGCCAATCAAACAAGGGAAAAAAAACAACTTAATGGTGGTTTCAAGTATCTCGGCAGTTTATTGGACATGCACGGGGGGTTACAAAGCAAATATGGGGGGAAAGCTGGATATAGACCAATAATTAGCTTTATATACCCTCTGGTTATTTAACATAGCCATGGAAAATCCCCTATACATGGAGGTTTTACGGGGAAAATCATCCAAAATTCGCAATTTTCCATGGCTATGTTAAATAACCAGAGGGTAACTATATGACTATGGACTTCAAAGCACCAACCCACGACCCAAACCTCCAGGTCCTTCGGTTGACTATCTGGTGTGATTATGCCAAGGGATAGGGTCCTGCGCTTGGCAGAGGTCCCACCAGTTATGATAAAGGAATTGTGGAGGATACAGGGTGCTATTGACCAACATGTCATCAACCACCTTGTAGATCTTAAGCCATCAGAAAGTCCGGGTTTGAGATTGAAAAACTGGCATGATCGCCCAAGCAAATGAGTTGCTTGTGGGATAGGCGGCACAGATTCTATTTGTAGCACCAGAATGTGGTTCTTTACCACGCATTTGCACAACTTACCTTCCTGCAATCAAACGTGGCACTAGTAAATTCACCATTTATAGATGATTTCCCCATTAAAAGTTCCATTTATAGTGGATTTCCAATTGCCGCGTTTGATTGCCAGAATAAAATTTGATTAGACAAAGGGCGAAGATTGCCCGAAGGGAAGTGGCTTCCCCTAAATCCACCCTGAAGTTGACAGATGTTTGGCGCCACCGCCATGGTGCCCGTCGATCTGACAGGCTGAATGCAGATCTGTGGGTCATCTTTTGGGTCCTCAAGGATCTGCTCCAAACTTGCAGCAGATTGGCACGTGGATGCTATGGCTTGGTGTCTCAAGCAACTAAACGACCAAGGGGAATCTAGCGATCACCCGTTGGTATTTATATGATTTTAATTGATTATATACATTTTTACATATATGTATTATCTTTATCTAGTGACTCTAGTATAACCAGCTAAAATGTTACTGCTCAGGAACAAAGGAAAATTCTTGGTCGCACACCTGTCAACAGAAACCCATTTGCCCACAGGTTTTTTAATATGTTTTTCTCATATGTGGGGAATCCTTAAATGGTAGGTTTATCGTTGGGTTTGCCGATGTTTACCGCATCATTTCTAGACTGTAGCTGACTGGCCCCTCCAAAAAGTGATGACTCACATTTTTGGAGATCTCTTGAATGGTGAAAGCGATTGAAACCACACAGACCAACCTCCGAACACCACGCTGCTCACAGGACTTCTTCTGGTTGTTGGTACTGCCATGGAATGTGACTTGGAAATTCATCAGTTGGACCCAGTTGCAGAGGTATAGAACTTGCAAGAGATTGTCCAATATTCTGCAACCATATTGGTTTGCCCAAACATGGGGCACCCCCTAGAATCAAATGGTCTATTATCAAAATGGCACCTTCCAATGGCAATTTTGGGCCAAAATGATTTGGGCAAACCAACATACCACTGACAAAGCAGGACCCGAAGTTGGGCCAGCCCGCCAGAGTAAATCTGTTTTAGGGTCCCGAAATTTCCGACAAAATGTGATGATACGCAGTGATCCTAGTGGTATGGGGGGAGAATCCAAGGTAGAATCCAAGGGTATACCCTCCTCATCTTGCCCTTAACATCTTTGAACCTTTCACCCCAAGGCCTTAGCCTGCTCCGTTGTCATTTTCTACTGCCTCATCGACCTTCGCCCAAGCTCAGGACAGTTGACTCAGTAGACTTACTGTCTATCAAGCTCGTTGACTGGCAATCAGGTAGTTTTAAAAGGGTGAAACCCTAAAATGTGGAATGTTGAGGACCCACCAGTTCAAGCCAAACCCATTTCTGGATATCTAACCGGTACCGTAGTAATCGCGAGCTTGTTAGCAGCAACATTCCATTCGTCAAACAATGGGGCATCATCCCCACGAAGAGCTGAACTTTGACCATGGGGATGGAGGACTTCCCGGGGTCAGGAGTCCGATTCCTAGGAGATGCTTTTCCAAATATTCAAGATAAATGCACCATGATTTCGCTTCAGCCAAGGTCAATCACAATTTCAGCATTTGTCACCAAAGTTTACCAGTTAGATTCACTTAGATCACACTTTTTCCATCTTTTTCCTAATGAATTCCCGAGTTTTTAGGTGGGGGATCCCCATCGGAGCCGCTTCCGCCAGAACCCAAAGTCTTGACGGCCGCTCTCATCTCCTGGCTGCGCCCTGGTTGAGATCTTCATCAGGTGGTGCTTCATTTTTGCGCACGCGCACATGCACTGAAAACCTGGAATTTAAATGATTTTTGATGAACAGTAATGAAGAATTCGACTTCAGACGACTTAAGTATCTTAAGAAAATTTAAGAAAAGCGAACGGGTCCGATTGCATCAGAAATAGGAGTTTAAACCATTAAAGAAGTGCATGTCACTGGTTGCATATATACTCCGGTGATCACCTGTGATCCAACCTGGCACCAGCACGGTGGTGCTTTTACACTGCCAGGCTATTTCCACGGCTATGGGTCAAAATTATGGTACCAAAAATGGTCATTTGAAATGGTAAATTAACACAATCCAACCAATTATAGGGTTAATCATTTTGAGCCATACCCATATGTTCGTATGCTTTTGCCAATAGAAAAGTCTTTGGGACCTGTGAAAGTCAAGCGGGGCGATCCAACGTCAAGAGTTGGTGAGTTGACTGGTTAGCCCCGAAAATGCTGCCTGGATGATACACCTTGGCAATTCATTTGACGGATTTTGATATGCAATTATATGCAATTCGCAAACTTGGGATGATCATCCCATCATTTAGGATCTCATTTGCGATAATGATCCCCGGATATTCCCAGATCTCCCAGATCCCACTGGAATATTTGGAAAATGGAGCCCCCAAGTCTCGCCAGTCTCAGTCTTAGATCATTCAAAGTGCCAAAGTGATCTCAATGATTCAGATCCCAACATGCCTACAGATCAAACTTGTCTATCATCCAACTTGGATGGTTTTAGATGTGCAAAATCACCTACAAATCTAGACCTCCCAAGACTCCCAGGGTCTGACGATCTCCTTACAGACTTGGATTGGCAGGACATGTTCAGCACACCCTTAATGCGGTGCCTGGACTTCGGTAGCAGTTCCCTGAAACAATGACCCATTTTTTCAGGAACCCGCATGAATATAGCTAGCGTTTTGATCGTCGATACTCGTTGCTGGTTGCATGATGGATGGCTGATATCTCTTCGTCTACGTTTCCAAGCGGAACCCCCATTCGTTGTTCCAAAACACCACCTGTCGCTTTAATCACAACTTCAATTGCTTAAATCTGGGGTTATCACCCCATCCAGTGGCCCCAACAATCTTCACTACCCTCTGGTAAACTAACATAGCTATGGAAAATCACCTTTTTTAATTGGGAAAATCCACTATTTCTATGGCCATTTTCAATAGCTTTTTGTATGTTTCCCAGAGGGTATCCACTGGCGTGGGAGGGTCCTGCTCCTTGCGTGGCTGTGAGTCACGCGCCAGCGAGGTGTGGGAATACCGTGTGGCTGGTGGGTGAACTTCTCCTGGCGGACGCGTCAGTGCTCCCTCGGGTGCCTCGAAATTCAGATGGCGTGGGGTGTGATGGAACCACCTGGAGACTCTCATGTGATTTTACTGTGGCAACCAGAAATATAGATAGAACAGATATATGATAATACCCTCTGGTATATTAACATAGACCCTGAGAATAGCTATTTTTAGAGGAAACTAATCTTCCGATCCCGATGACTGCCTGGGTATATGTTGATTTACCAGAGGGTACATGTATTTCTCTGTAAATGGATGTGTTGGATTGATATTGCCAGAGGGCCTTGCCGCTTTGCCAATACTAGGCGCTCACGGGGAGAACGATCCATTCTTGCTATCCTTCTCTTTGTGGTTGAACTTCTCCATTCTGCTGAGGGCCTGCTGAAATCAACTAGTCAATCAACAAGACTTGGAGACAGCTCGGAAAAAGTTTGGAAGATCAGCACGCGGCCAACCCTCCAAACCAGGACAGGATGAGTTTTGTTGCTGAAATCTCTTCATCTTAGCTGAACTCAAAAAAGTCGCTGGCGAATTTTTCGGTCTGTCAACTCATGTCAACCCCCTATTTTTTTGCCGGTGGGACTCATAGGTTAACTTCATATCCCTCCTCAGCTTTCCGAATTTTCGAGGCTTTCAACATCTTTCAACCCGGTTTTTTTTCCCGATTTTTTCCCACAAGGGCCCTTGGGTTTTTCGATTTTTTCTAGGTGTTGACCTGCATCTGCCTCGCTTGCTCCCTCGTCCTGGGCATCAAGAACTTCTTTGAAGAGCAGGACGACCCCGAAGCCAGTGGCTGGACGATGTCGAAGATGACAACCCATTGCCTAGGGGATCCGAAGGGTAAAGTAACAATAAGTAACATAGATGTGGAAACCAAGGATTTCCCTGGGAAAATCATCTATAAATGATGGGTTTTACAGTTTTCAGGAGGGCAGATGCTGGATTTGCCAGATGGCAACTATGATGGTTGCACTGTATTCACTTACCATGAGCTACTATGTGAGATTGGATTAATATGGCCTTGTGTGAAAACCACCAATTTTGATGACCTTTGGTTGTATACAATGATTTTCCCTGTTGGCGATCTAGCAAGGTCTTTTTCGGGAATTGATAGGCCAATATGACACCATAGTGGCGAATACATTTCATTTCGATGCGTGCTCTGTCTGCCAAAAAAACGGTTGATATACGTATATATACATCATATGGAGAATGATGATGTATAATGAATGATGATGTATAATGATGTTTTTTTAGGTGTACTGAGGGCGCTCCCTTTCTATATACGCAACACATCTTTTTATTCACAAAATATATGATATACATCAATATATACACAGCAAAAAAACGCAGTGCACCTGCCTATCATATCGAATGAGATATCCACAACTCACACATCCACACGCACATATACAGACTCCAACAGCCAAAATGTTGGCTCACTGAGTCGTAGGCAGCACCTGACACTGAGGAAGCATCTTGCCGAAGAGCTTGGGCACGGTGAAAGAAGGCAAGCTGTGATGCCAAGGTCTGAATGGATGAACTGCGATGCTGGTTGAAGCATGTTGAAACCTCATAACTTCCATCTTTGTTGTTTAGAACTTGGAATTAAATATCGCTAAGACACGGCATGCAGGGTTCCAAAAAAGATCAATACCTTTGGCTTGACTGATAGTGAGAGTCGGAACTCCACAAAAACATAAGTTTTACCAATCCAAACATAAACATGGGGGTTTCCTACCACACGTCCTTTCAATTCTGACTTTTAGGGAGGACTAGGACGGACCGCGCGACTGAAGCATGTGCGACCCTGCGGAAAAAATGGTCGATGAGCAGCTGGGTAGGGTCCTCTGAACCGGGAGCCACGAGTGCCACATGCTACTACCAGTTACTACCATTTATCTCTGGTTATATTTGGTTGATGCGTTCAAACATGTTTTAAATGTTCAACCCTAGTTCAGCAGGAGAATCGCATAGAATCCCAACTGACTGATATTCTTCAGGGGGTTGAAGCTACAAGCCACTTATTCACTTTGAAGGTCTTGCCACTTGGCAGGGCTGTGGTGTGCCAAATGAATATGGGCAGATCCGTCCTTGAAAACAGTGAGACATCCAAAAGTTCAAACAGGACGAACATCTCTAAAAAGCCTGGAGATACTTGTACCCTTCGGTAATCAAACGTGGCAATTGAACATCCCCCATTTACAGATGAATTTCCAATCTAAACCTCCATGTAGTTCGGGGATTTCCCAGCTAGCCATGTATGTATCAGTACGGGAGGGTAATTGATGGACCTTGGGATGCATTTTCAAGAGCCACTGCTTGTGATTTTTACCAGGCACAGATGAAAAATCGGTATAGAAAGCCTACCGCACACTGCACACATCGATGTGAGCATCCTAGTCTTTCCTTTCCCTTCAAGCAAATAAAGGGGTGAATACAACAATAAGCCATGCCCAATTTGGGTTCTTGGGCTCCCAATTCAGATGACTTAAGATGACAAATGGTTGGTCCCTGGCATGGCTTCATTATTGGGTTTCCCAATGGGGGGTTGGTTGAATCCCCACCGAATTCACCCATATACAACCGTGAAAAGCCATATTTACATCAAGTTATCATTCAATGGATTGATTCCTGGGAAAATCTATAGGAAACCATCGATTTTCCTGTGACATGTAGGGGTTTTGCGGTAAATTTTCCCTTAAACCAATTCACGGAATCATGCAGACTCAAGATTTTTCTTGGTAGAATGGCCACTGAGGCTGCGAGCGACATCCTGGAGGCAGATTTGCGGCTTAGATTGATCAGTGGGAAACCTTTTTGTGAAACAAAAATGAATGGTTCACTATGTTCCCACCTTGAACATTTGGGGATTTACTCGTAGTATGGTTTGGTCATGAAACATGAGTGGTTGGTGGCAAAACCCATGCTTTGTGGCATTTTCAAGCCAATGGCGATGATGATCGCAGCTGATGAGCAGATTTTTCAGGTTGGAAATCACCAACCCTCTATCACTCTTTCAGAGTTAAAACGAAAATATGGGGGGTGTCTCCTGATATTATCTCAGAGTTGATCAAAGGGATCATTTGCTGGAAAACCCTCTGGGGGCGAAAAGCATCGTTTTCTGTACATTTTCCTTGAATCAATCCTTTGAAATGAGGTTTGCCATTTGTAATGTCTAGGGCCGTGCTCAAGTGATGATTCTCCCACTTGAGGGGGTGTCATGGAGGTTATTTTGGGGGGACCCTGATTTCGTTTTTAAATCTGGGGGCATAGAGCATCCCCCCAAAGAGGGACTTCACATTTTAGCACATGAGCAGAGCCAACAGGAAAAAGAGATGTCCAAGCTCTCATGGTTCAAGAGTTTTTCTTGAGGATTCTCAGCCTTTTTCCATGCCAACCCCTCAGGTACAATCTGGAAGACTTCCCTCAGGTAGATTCACTTCTTGACTTTCCATCGCCACATCAAATTGCTAGAAGGTTTACTCGGTTCGGGCATTTGGATGGGGTTTGCCACGGGTTTGAACATTTTCAAACGCTCTGGGCGTGTCAAATACTTCCAATACCCTCCGGTTATTCAACATAGCCATGGAAAATCCCCTATAAATGGAGGTTTTAATGGGAAAATCATTCAAAATTAGCCATTTTCCATGGCTATGTTAAATAACCAGATGGTAAACCAACCCGGGATGAGGAGCCCACTGCAGCTGCCGAGGTTTTCCCCTTCCGCCCCGGTGTCGCAAGAAGCCAGTGAGGACCCGGGGTCACGGCAGGCCCCAGAGGATACCCCCAAAAGATAACTGGATAGGGATTGACGGGGGGGTTCATAGAATTGAAGCCCCCAAGAAGCAGCAATCAATCCTGTTGCCTTGCAAGGAATCCTATGGCGGGTCTCCAATTTTGGAGAAACAGCTTCAAAAAGTGATCGCAACGGATGGAGTTATGGTTCAATTGGGTTAGGACCACATACTGGTCATTGCTGGTCGGTGTTTTCAAGCTTCGGGATGCCACCAGCCACCAACCTCCCAGAATTGGTTTGAAGAAGATTGTACAGGACACCCTTGCAATCTCTTGGAATTCTTGTTACAGTACAACTGATTAATGGTTTCAAACATTTGTTTTTTATGATTCTACCTGGGATGATGACCCCAACGACGAGCATATTCTTATGAGGGTTGAAACCACCGGATATGCAGTAATTGCTGCACAAATCACGGTTTTCTCCAACATTTGAGCAATGAAAAGTACCATGGTGATTGGTTCTTGTAACGGATTATAGTGCCAGGTTAAATTGGGATTGTACTGTAACCCATAGTAGGGAAACCTATCAACCACCTACAGTAGTATAACGAGATAGGAAATGGGGTATTTTCAACCTGACAACCAAACGTGCAGGAAGAAAGCAGCGACAGTGACGATTCCGAGGTCACTCCGCGGTGTGCTGCTGGGGTTGGGTGTTTCCAGATGAAGAAAACATGGTCAGGAACCATGGGGTGACTGCAGATGTTTTCCCAATCTAAAAAGATACGGATACCGGTACTCAAACATGGTGTGCTGGAAAATCCAATAGGTGATTTTCCCAACTAGAAACCTCCATTTAGTTGGGATTTTCCATTGCCATGTCTCATTGCCAGAGGGTAGATTGCAGAGATTTCCCGTACTTCCCTTGATTCTCGGCTTGGTTTTCCCCTTCATGTTCATGACCCGATCCCTGATTCAAGAATCCCGCAGTGGACTACGGCAGAGCCAGTCCACCATCAATAGGATTCTATGGTGGTGTCGTTTTTTCACACATACTTTCCACATTTTCAGGGATGACATGGCATGATGATATCCGGTTTGACTCGACTGGTATTCTTCAGAGGGTTGAGACTTTACAATCTATTTGAGCTTTTGCCCAGTTCTTGCAGATGGGATAGCTTGGATCCTCGTTGAGTTCACTCGAAATGTATCGAAGTGTATGTATAGAAGTGTGCTATATACTATAATATATATATATATGTATATGTAATGACTAGATTGATAGAAAATAAGTAGTTGCATATATTTGCATATTATGCATTTATAGTTATGCCACCACAGCCCGCCGGCACTGGTTCCGCACGGGTTCCTTTGACCTGCAACAGGCCATGAGTTCGTCGATCAATTCAGATGGTTTCGCCAAAATATGGACTAATTTTTATCGTATTCCTCAAAGATTGAAAGGCTAAGATCCTATTCTGAAATCATTTTTGGGGCTAATGATCTGAATGTATGTCGTGTCAACTATGACGTCATTATTTTCATTCATCTTCGTTGGTCAAAAAAGTTCTGCCTTTCTTTCGTTGCAACCGTGTTAACATATTAACGCTTTCCGTTGTTTTCTGAATAGTGTCAACCCCCTATTTATGCGTAACTCTGGTTGGTTAACGGTCACCCCCTAATATGGAACACCCCGATTGTATGGTCCCAAACAAGTGTCTCTTATCCCCTACTAAACCAAGGTTTACTGGGTGGTGTTTGATATTAGGGATGAAATTATTTTCCCTGGATATTGCTGAGCACCCCCAGTATTGCTGGTCAGATGTCCAATTCAATTCCAAACCAGGAGGAAGACGAAGTGACCCGACCATGCTCTGATCACTGCAGAATGCAGGAGCGGTGAGAGTTGTGCGTTCCGATGTGGGGGCGAACCATTTGGTGGTGAACAGAGGGAGCGGTGAGCGGAGCTGATTATTTTTTCCACATTCCCGAGAAAAATGGGGAGCTAGAGCTAGAGAGCTACAAATTTGAGTTTCCCAACCACATGATGGATACGGCTAAGGTCATTGCTTCCCTCTTTTCCACCCATTTTTTATTGGACTCCGAATTGAAGGGTTTTCTTTCTTGGGGGCGCGAATCTGACGGAGTGGGACAGCATCTTTATTTGAAGCCTTGAAGTTCACCGGTATGTAGTGTTGGGAGATCCCAACCGCTTACTATTTGTCGTATGGTTAGTGTTGGGCTGCTGTCATTTCTTTCCTAAAAATGTGTAGTACCGTCTGTCATTCTTTAGTCTGTTTGTATCCTTTTGCATCCGTTTTTGAAGTCGTCATTGTTGTTGCTCGTATTGCCAATCTGATGTATTTCAGGTTTGACTATCCTCGCAATTCATCCTGTGGGTTACTGCTGGTCTCCTGGAATTCTGTTTGCTTCAGTCAGTTCTGCCTGCTACCCTCTCAAACTAACAGTTTGCCATGGAAAATCAGCATGGAAAATAGGTAAATCAGCTATAACTGGATTCTTTCCTAAAGCTAAGTTAACTTACCAGAGGGTAGTGCTTGCACATATGCTTCCGTCTTCCATGTCTTCCTTAGGATTGCAGGAAAAAAACCGCTTGAAACCATGACCCACGCAGTATGGATCCCCAAGAATAGTGTGTCCGCTACAATTACAGATGTAGAGATCCCCAAAGATAGAGGTTTTAGTGGGAAAATCAACTATAAATGGTTAAATTAAATGGTGCATTTTCCGTTACCATGTTACCAGAGGGTACTCTTGAACTATCCTAAGGTAAACTAACATAGCCGTAGAAAATCCATGGTTTCCCATTCGGAAAATGATCTACATTCATGGTGGGTTTTCCACATCGATGTCAACATACAGGAGAGTATAGAGTATACATCATAATCAAACATGTAGGGAATCACATTTTTATCCATTTGGGGGCCCCGAAAAAAGGAATGGGTGTCAAAATGCATCCAAGATGGCGGCTGGTCATCCAAGCACAATGAGCTCTGGACAAATGAGAACCACGCATTTATTCTTTTCACTGTTGGGGGATTAGATTGGCAAACGCCGCACGTTTCACCCAAAGTGCCAACTTTTTGTCAGAGGATCAAGAAGCCAGCAAGATATAGATAGATGATCTGCATGGCAACCAAATCATCCAAAAAACAATGTAAGTAAATGGATGACTTCAATTGACATGTTTGCTTCCTAGAGGGCTACTCTCCTTGGAAAATCTTCCAAGTGGTTACTAGCCTCTTCCCCAAAAAAGAAACCATTTGAAAGATGGTAACCTCAAGATTGATAAAGCCCCAGTTTACTGCTCTTACAGTGGTACCCTCCTTGTTCAACCAACTCCTGATGGTATTGGATCATCAGAATCTTGCAGCTACAAACACCGACGGGTTCCCTGGAAAGAGCGCCTAAATTCGCTACATAAATCAATAGTTCATTGATGATCATAAGAGGCACCCTCTTTCAATTGGATCCAGTTGTATAGTATCCACCATGAGCCATGCAAAAAGATGCACGTTTTGCTGGAATTCCAGTTCTTGATGGTTAAAATTGATGTTTTCTTGTGCATGTGGAGAGGTGCTAGCGGGTTCCCTTAGTGGAGAATACGAATCTTTGTGAAACCATGTTAAAGCACTTGGTATTTCACCGTTCAACGGGATTATTTGTAGTCAAAGTAGGGCACGCGAATTCACGTCGATCCATTTCCCTGCATCATCAATCAATTCCTTGGCTAGTTGGTGGCATAAAGCATTCTTTTCATCCGTGGGGTGATGGTCTCCAATGACGAGTATATATTTCGGGCTGGTTGGAGCCAGCAACCAGTCAATTCATTGATGATATTGGATCTAGTTTATGGATTGATTTCTATCCATTTCTATCTCCTCAATTGGAATCATAGATTGTTTATGGATTGATTCCAGTGTCATGTTGCTATCCCGATATGAGAACATCCTCCAAATTGAGAATTCATAGCCAATATTGGGATTTCTGTCTAGGCCATTGCCAGTTTTGGTCCCAGAATGACCCAGGGATATTTTCATCAACTGTAGTATGTCATCCAGTAATTTAACAGTTTGCTTTGAAAACCACGGCCCATTCAGTGCGATGATTTGAGAAAGCCTTCGGTGACAATCTGTCCTTGCGTCATATTGTTGAGCATATCACTGTCATTAAGGGCGAATTGCGTAGGCTTGAGGAATCCACCCGCAATGCTAATATCAGCAATTGGCGCCACAAGATGGTGTCCTCTGACGCTGAGTTGTCGCGGTGGCTCAAGNGAATTGCGTAGGCTTGAGGAATCCACCCGCAATGCTAATATCAGCAATTGGCGCCACAAGATGGTGTCCTCTGACGCTGAGTTGTCGCGGTGGCTCAAGAGTCGCTCTAACCCTGTCGGTGTCTCGCTCATTGATCAGCAAGGGTGCGTGGCTGAATCTGATGTGGATGCTGCTCAAGTTGTGCATGAGTATTGGTTGGATTTTTGGAATCAAGCTCGTGCTCGTCAGCCTGGCTTGTCTGATCGCGTTGCTTCTGTGCTTGCTGGTCTTCCTGCTGGTGTTGCTTGTTCTTGGGAACCGCCGGCTGCCCAATGTCTTAGAGCCATCG
>BGPT01003662.1:27610-40460 GCA_003297045.1 Symbiodinium sp. clade C Y103
GTTTTTTGGGCCCTGTGGATATGGTGATGGCACTGACTCGTTCGGTGCCTGTTCTCGTGCGCTGCTCGTTTGGGGGTAGTTCACACAAAAGTTTATTATCAGTGCGATGATTTACCTGTTAAACCATATTTAAAGTGGTTACTTTCCATAGCAACCCCTTAACATACTGGACGGAACGCTACTGAAAGTTGGTTTATAGACAAACGCCAACTACATTACCGTGGATATCTCCACCACAAATCCCCTAGTTAACCTACTTATCTATCCACTGGTTAGGAGAAGCTAAGGAGCTATGGGTAGTCATATTCCCGACAAAAAATGGGAAGCAAAGGAGCTGCGAATTGAGTTTCATGACCACATGCTAGCTAGATATAAATCAATTGTGACTGTCATACAAGGATAAACCCATCCCCAAAATTTCATACATACACCTATGTATACATTATGTGCATACACACACAATCACACACATATATATATATATATTTATCACAATAGATCACTATATAAATCACTATATAGTGTATGTCATTAGATATCACTATATATATATACTGCATATGTATGTATAGATTGTATAGTATCAATACATATATCCTCATTAATCAATCCATTGTCACACCTTTCGCCACCAACTCATTGCGCCAGGATGGCCTTGGCGAGCCCCTCTGTGTGCTGCATCAGCGGTAGCCTGGCAGAGTTTGAACTCGACGAACGGGGTGTGGGTTCACAAAACATGCGAAGGTCACGGAGAAAAAACGTGGAGATTATTCACAGCAACCATGTCATGTAAACTCTCGGGTTTCTCCAACTACTGTAAAGTTGGGATTTCGCAAAAACAATTGTGAATGAAGCATTGTTTCGGCAACAAACACGCGGATTCGTTTGGCAAAGATGGGGTTCTGAAAAGTCAGGATTCAACCAATGGAGCCGCGGGGATGCGATCAGTATGACTGGGGCAACCATACTGGTTTACCAAGAATGGGATAATCTGCAAAAATGACATTTTTCCCCTTCCTGTGGACAAAGTTGTCAATAAACAGTCAATGTTTGCAATGGGTAAACCATGGAAATAAATGAGGTATCTTCCATATCAAATTTGCGTACCAGATGTAGCCATTGACCAGCGACCTTTTCTCATTCATTTGTAGGTGGGAATGTAAGAGATGAGATAAACAATCCGTATCCCTTACCAGGAGGGAACCAATGATTTTGCCACAACAAACATGGGCCCCACTCAACTGCCGGAAGCAAAACTGTGATGGCCTGCAAAGAAATATCCTCAGGAAATGGCCCACATGGCTTAAATCATGAGAATTTTTACGGTAACACATGGGAAACAAATCATCGACCTGAATGCTCTGCTGAAATTGCCAGATGGGAAATGTTTTCAGCTGTTTAGCTATCAAGTGATGAAAACTCACCCTCAGTACAGGGAGAGACTTGTTGCGGAGGACGTCGCCGCTCCAAGGTTATCCTTCTTAACGAGCATGTACCCTCCGCATCCCTCCGGTGAATTTGACTTACAACATTCTACAATAGGAATTGACAATCTGCAAATGGTGAACCAGTCTCTTCTTACATATGGCGATATCCGATATTGCCAGGTGAGATTTGCAGAGGCTGGTGAATATCTCAACACATTCGATTGTCATCCCTTGATGATTCCTATCTGATTGCGCAGCTATTCTACAGCACAGAAACTTCGGGTGGAACCCCAAAATTACCATTTCCAAACCTACAGAAGTCATCTTCATTGAGAAGAACGTGTGAAAGAATCAACCAGTTTGATTGCCAACCCCAAGGCCAAGAATTCCCCATGCTTTGCTGACTCATTCTCATCGAAAAGGAAGTTGAATCCTAAACAGCCAACTGTTTGGAAGGCCACTTGGTGATACCTTGGATTGTCAACTTACCCTACTTGTTTATAGCATTTTATAGCTATGGTGACCAGCGACCCATTGATTTCAGCCCAGGCGCGGTGGGGTTTCAGCCGAGGCTCGTTTTGGGGGGACCGATTAGAACCCCTTGGGAAGGAGCTAAGAAAGCTAAGAGGCTATGGGTACCCACCCATGATCCAACGTGGCAATGCAGGTCTAAACAGGCAAATCATCTATAACTGCGCCATTTTCCAAGCCATATTAGTTTACCAGAAGCTATGGGCATCCATATTCCCCATAGAATTTCCCAGGCGAGGGTTTGTTTCAATGGTCATGAGGTCATGGCTAGGTGAGAACTTGCAAGTGCTCTTGCACTTACAGATGGCTAACTATGGCACTGGAAATGTCCAAATTTCAATTGTAAACCAGTGTAAACCATCCGCGGATGGTGATTTGTTCACAGGATAGAGTGCCAGAACGTATCAAAGGTTGCTTCCCAGGATTTCACGCTGGACTTTATCCCAGTGCCCTGCCAATCTCGTTTTTTTTCAGGCTGCTGCTGGGTTCAAGGTGTGGCGGGTTCCCTTTGTCACATCAAGACTCGAGCTGAGCTAGATCCGATCCTGGTACGCATGAGCAAGCGCACGTGCGGATCGGCAGCAGTGTCAGGGCGAATCTGGCTGGAAGAGCACTCTTCGTCCGACCCTCGTCATGGCAAAGACGGACGTTCCAAATCCATTTTAGGAGTGGACTGGGCTAGTGAAACGGATCATACAAGTGGCAGTACAAGTGGCAAAGTGTCAGCCGCAGTGGCGAACCTGATGAAACATATGGGTGCGGGCAGTACCACCGCCAAATCCGACTAATGTACATCCAAAGGTAGATCACAAATCACAGGTCATTTTTGGGTCGGGTGCTATTTTATCCTATGTTCATGTGCCATTTGGGTCAAATAGTCTCTGTCCCCCCTCCGCTGCGTATTTTCCTTGACCAAGCATGGCTGATAGGCACATCCACCATGAAACGCAATGGTAGGAAAATTGAAGTTATGACATGAAGTGCCCTGGTGAACGGGAGAACAACAGCACTGATTGACATGGAATCCTAGCTTTGCTATTTGCTCTTTCTCTCTCTCTCTCTAATTATATATATATATTTATATATATATATGCATAAATAATTACATATATCTGCACAGTAGCAACTTTTGGCCATGCCCTGGCTGGTTGGCCCTGGTGCTGGTCCCCATCTGGGACACTTAGTCGCTGGTGCTACGGCCTACAGGGATCATCGGGTGATGTACCCATGGCACCACGAATTTATTGGTTGACAAATGCTGACAACCACCCGTTTCATATGTTTCATGTTTCATATCGATTATAAATACATGCCCAACCTGCTGCTTACAAAGATATCACCAATTTGTTTCTCGATCTACACGCTACTAGCCCCAGTTTTGTCGTGGTAGATGGCTTGAAGCCCTCGAAACCACGAAACCGTTGGCAGGTGGCTGCCAATGCCCTGCCAGAATTTCCCCCAGGAATCCCCAAGGCTTTTTTCCCATGAAAAATTCCCGTTGCATGATGTCAAATTTCCTCGGGCGTCGCGGTGCCCATTTTTGCTGCCCAGGATGAATCTTCCGGTATCGACCAATGGGTTGTTCGGTTGAACCGGTCCTGGCGCATTGCGGAAGCGGAGAACGAGACCTCGGGGAGCGCATCTCTCTCCGCGGAGCCACCAACGGCTGGGCTGCTTGGCAAAGCTCGAAGGGCATAAGAAGGGACCCCCAGAGAGAAATTGGATGAAATTGGTATATATATTATATATTATATATACTATATATATATGATATATTATATATATTATATATTGTATATATTATATACATTATGCATATTATATATACTATATATATATATATATTATATATATATATATTATATGATATATATTATATATTATATACATATATGTATATGTGTATATATATATATAAACCCATTTGCAAGGTGGTGCCCCATAGTTCGCCAGGTTGGTTAATACCTCCAATAACTAGGCTTTGTTGTAGATCCATCGAACCAGTGAATGGGGTTTATAAACCAACTCGTCATGGGAAGTTTAATCTGATAAGCCGAATGCTGCATTGGGCAATGCACTATCCCATTTCTGGTCATATTCGGCACGGTGTACATATTTTTTTGGAATGGCCAGCTGTTATGTTACAGCTGTTCCTGTCTCAAGGTGCTGGGTCTATGGCTTTGTGTGTACCACTTTATAAACCCATCCCACTATAGATATGTTCCCCATAAATTCAGATAAATTCTACCTATAGTTGTATTCCCCAGCAGGAACCGATCGTTTGGTGCTTTTGGTTGTCTCGCCCAAAGGGTCGCCTTGGCCATTCGGTTTCTGGAGAATGTCAACCATCATTAGGAACCCTACTTGGACCCCTGAGGGGGCCCCAGAACACGGCGAATTCTAATCATAAATCACACCACAGAAACCTCGAAAGTTTTTACGGGGGGGGGGCTAAAGTGAAAACTGAAGATTAATGTAATCCACTTGGCTTGGGTTTTTGCGTGGACCCAGATTACAAGGAAGATGGTCATTACCCACATTTGGATTCCTCCAATGATTGGAATTCCAGATTTTGGTTCGTAAATTGGCCCTATGTTTGAAGCTTACGGCGGGATGTAAAGCCACTGAATCTTTGGGATTGGCCCTTTACAATCGAAAAGGAGAACTCAGACACAGATGCTGGACACCTTCTGCCGGGCAGTTGTTGTCCTCAGGTCACCATGCAATCCTTCACCTGGGGAATTTATCCAGATCACCAAACAAACAAGTGGCAGAAACATTTTGGGATTGGATTACTTTGGGGGAAATCTACAGGAAACTGGTCTGGTAGGGAACAGTGAAGCTGGAAACCCTGGTTGAAACACCATCCATTTTCCCTTCAGTGGTTCACTTCGTGAGGCCTTTGGCCGACGACACTGGGCTCCCGAGAGGCTCAACTGGTTCAAGGGACAACTGGCGCTTCACCGGTTTTTTCGGAGCCACTGGCTCGAACCTGAGGGCGTTAAGGTTTATCTTAGCTAAGTAAAAGACTTTCATCATCCTCTGTCATCCAGAAGTTGGTTTCAACCACACTAAGCCTTACTTGTGGTCGCAAGCACGTGTCACGTGCCTTGGTATTTTCTATCAGCTGGGCATGGCAAGGTATGACGGTATGGCGGTACGGCCTTGGTCAGCAGCGGATTCCAGGGTTCCTTTTCGGTTGTCAGGGCCGACCAAACACGGCACGTTCACAGCATGCCCGATCCACTTGCGGCAGATGTGTGTGTTTTTTTGGGGGGTTCTGACAGCAAGATAACGGAGTTGCCACAAGTCCCTACTTTCGCGTCACAGATATGGAACATCCACCATTTGTAGATTAAGCAGTTAATCATGATCATATAATTCCGTGAAGATTGGTTTCCACGTCGATGATCCTCCAACCAGTCACTATTGCTCCCTCAAGATGCAGCGTCCCGGTGCAAGGGACAAGCGCTGCAAGCGCCGCAACAATCGCTGCGCCTCGCGCGCTTGTCGTGGCCCAACATCTGCAGGGTATATGCGGCTGGGCCGCGGTTTTTGCAGGGTTTCCTGCTGGAAATCACTCCCAAAACATCGTACAACCATGAAAAACCAAAAAAAATCTCTCAGACCATCGGGATATTTTGATATATATTTTGTATGATGTATAATTTGTTTTGGCCTTTTAGTATGATACGATACTGTAGGAAATACTTCATCATATGATGTTGTTTATGCTCTTTGAAGACAAACCACATTTTCCTGGGGATCGTGTTGCAATGAATAGGCTTGGGTGGAAGCCGCTGGTCACGAGTCACGCAGCTGGGGGATGATGTCTAACCCTTCAGGCCCTGGTCACCCGTTGGTTCTGGTAGAACTTAGAATGGGAAACAATGCAAATTTACCATCTGGTAAACTAACAGTTCGCTATTGAAAATGGCTATTTATAGTGGATTTTCCCATTAAATGGTGATTTTCCCATAGTTATGTTAGTTTACCAGAGGGTAAGCATCATGTAATGGGATTTAAATTAATGGGATTTGATGGGGAATTCACGTGACAAGACTGGGATATATATATATATATATATATTTACACACATATATATATATAACTATATATATATTTATCTCTCCTCCGGGAAATCAAACATGGCTTGCGAGAAAACCCACCATTTAGTTAGTTCGATGATTTTCCAATGAAAACCTTCGTTTACGAGAAACAAATCCAGCTAGCCATGTTTGATTGCGAAAGGGTACCTCCCAAAAAGTCATTTCATCAGCTACTTCATTGGGAATTATTCCCCACATTTCTTACACAGGAACATCATCTTGAAATGGCTGAATTATTGCTATTTTCATGAGGGATCAGGTGAACTTGCCAGAGGCTTAGTTGCTGCATCCTCAAGTCGGAAACATCAGCCATCAACAGCCTGCATTCTTGTGGAAAGGCAATGACTCAGCGTTTTATGCAGCTGAAATGCAGCCAGGTAATCCTTGTGTGTTCTATGACTCTTTGCTGGGGTGTGACAAAGGAGTTGCTTGCAACTTCTGTCACTTGAACTGCAGTCAGACTGAGAGACCAGTCAAATGGACATTGTGACCTTTCGTTCCATGGCGGATTTTGCTGAACCTTGGAAATCTGAATATTCACTCAGCAACCCCGAAAACTGTCGCCTTGACCGGCGCTGCACTGGGTGTTTCTTGGGGCACATTGACTGGCCATTCCAATACACTATACACTTAGATTTTAGTCAGACACGTTGAATTTCAGTCCTTGATTTTTTTGTGGGTCAATTCCATATGTCCGACTAACAGTTGTCAACTTCCTGCAGCTTGTGCAGAAGAACCACCACATGACCACTGAGAAAAGCTCCGAAAAGCCTGGTGGTAAGATCCCAAAAATCGTGGTGGCTGGGTGGTCATGACTACATATCATTGCCTTTCTTGCCAAGAGTATTATCCTTGTTGCTACTGCCACTATCATTATCAACTGTATTCTCGTTTTGTTGGATATCATGATGATGATTAGTTATTATCAGTATCATTAACTATGATTATGATTGTTACCATTACCCAAAAGAAGTATTTATCATTATTGTTTATTTTGTAAAACCTTGTGTTAGATTATATCATTCTCCTTTTTTCTCTTTTTTCTCTTCTTCTTCTTCTTCTTCTTCTTTTCATCAGCCTCATTGCTATCATTTGCACATGTTCTTTCTTTATCTCCATCATTATCATTTGCATGTTATTTGTTATTTCTCATTTCTTATGTGTTACCATCCCTATCACCACCGCCATCATCATCATCATCATCATCATCATCATCATCATCATCATCATCATCATCATCATCATCATCATCATTCTTGTTCTTGTTTTTGTATTATGAAGAGAGGACAGTTGAGCAATACGCCCATCAAAATCTCTGGTAGCTGGCAGTATCAAGGCCATTCTGACGACCTCCATCAATATCCGCAGCAACACCGACCACGGAAGGGGACGCGGGACAAGTTCAAGGAAAGCGGCTAGGTTGCGAAGGACGAGATGTAAAAAACGGATTGAGTTTATAAGGGTCCCTAAAGTTAAAAGAAGAAAAGGCAGCTCCAGTCTCCAGGAGGTTGTGGGCATGATATCTAAGTGTACGACTGATATGATAGTTGATTTCCATGTTTGCAACTTTTCTATCTATTTTGGCGTTGCTGCAGGACCTGAAATGCAAGGATTCATGATTTTTCATGTCAACAAATCGTAGGGTTTCCGGTGATTTTTCCCTGAAAGCACTTCTGATGGTGCTTGTGGTGTCTTCGGACTGAAACGTTTTAACTCTTCAACCATTCTCAGCAATTTCCATCATCATTGTTGCCATGGGGCAGTGGACCACCAAAACCTGTACAGTTTTTCCGGCAAGTTCAGGTCAAGATGCTTCTGGACACGTGTGTGTTTGAAAAATACTATTGGTACTGGCAATCGATGGCAATCGTTTTTCAGTTTGGATTTCCTGTCCAGGGTGAAGGGCAAGTTACATACCTTGGATATCCTTGATGCGGTCAGATGTATACAAGTTTTTTTGCTGATGAAAATATATTGGCAGGTGTTTCGATGTGATTTGAAGCGATTCCTCAGAATCAAGAAATATCCCACTTGGAGGTGGGCCCCAGTTAGTATCGTGATACTAGCCTATATATTGTAGAACTGGGATAACATGATAACCTGGGTTGCAATTTCCAGTTTCCGGCTGTCCCAAGCATTTTGTGGCAGTTTTGATCGGCATTGGATGTTAGGAAAAGCCATGAAACACCTTTGGAAAAGCTGCTGTTTTGGAGGGTCCCATCAAAGTTGTAGCTCTCTCTTTGACCCGGAATTCATGTTGTACCTCTTTGTTTGAACAGGCATGTCATTTTTGAGGTGGGTGATATTTTTGGAGGAACAGCTACAAAATGAAAGTCAAAGAAAACATGGAACCATTTTTGGGGATACCCTCAACAAAGCCATACTAAGATTACAGCATTATTATCCCCATTGTGTTACGTTCATTACAATCAACACACACACACACACACGTATACACACACACATATATATATATACATATACAGACACACACACACACACATATATATATATATACAGATTATACAGTATATGGCTATATAGTGCTTACCTTGGGATAAACAAACATAGATGTGGAACATCAACCATTTGTAGATGATTGTCCAAATTGGAAACCAGAAGGGTTTTCCACATCTAGGTGAGTTTACACTAAGGTATCCCCTATTGAGGTTGTGCTTTCTCCACTCTTCTCCAAGCCATCTCCCGCCGAGGAATTGCTCAATGTTTCCAGCAGCCAACTGACGAGATCCACCCAGCCTTGCAGGCCTTGGCTGAGAGAAATCCATACGTGCGAGGTGCGGTGGAAATGGGAGGACGGGGGGACTGGAACCTCCGGAAGCTATGGATCTGGAAGTTAAAAAGTCATACTGTGGATGGTTGCGAAATCCAAATCACCAGTTGATAGGTGGTAGAAATCCCCTTATTTATTGGGTTTCAACCATCCAAGGTGGCGCGGGATTTCTTCTATCAACAAGATGAAATCGAAACCTACAGGTTTTCCAGGAAATTTCTGTTTCATCCAAGGTTTGAAATGGGAGCTTGTGATTTTGGACTGGGTCAATGGCTGAGTTGGCTTCAAGAAACGCCCTAGTGTTTGGCAGTCAAAAAGATCCAAGGGTAATTTGAGAGACATGGAAATATACTACAGCACGCCCGTTACACGCTGTACAGTAAAAGTGTGCTTGCGCATATTCTCAGCACTCATGGTATGGCATAAAATTGCGTTGATTGTTGGCGTCTGAGAAATTTCTTCGCCGTGCAATTCACAACTAAGGGCACATAGCATAGCATTCCTAGCCCTTGAGTATGAATGCGCGTCATAAGTGCCCATCGCCGGAGTTGTTGTCAGCCCACAATGACTGGTAAAGCTGAGTTTATTGACACGAGGGTTCTCAAATTTTCATAATTGTGAATGGAATCCGTCATATTCATATATATAAACAGGTGGGCCAATTCTTGGGGTCTCAAATGCAGCTGATCGTGTCTGGCTTGACCAACCTCTAAGATCCTCTAAGGACCAGTGGCAACAGTTGATGCTGATTAACAACCCCTCAATGAGACCTTCATTGTTGGAGGGGATAGATTTGGCAGGGCAGCGTCCGTGCTGGATGCTGTTGCGTGCCCCACCGCACAGGACTTCGTCACTTAGAATGTATGTCCGAAAAGATTTCAAAATATATGTCAGAGATGGTCAGAGTTTATGTCAGGACAAAAGTTAGAACAACTATCAGAATATGTCAGACCGAATGTCACACTGTAGTTGATCTCAGGATAGCACATCAAATTCTCCACATCAAATGTCAAAATTAATGCCACGATTAATGTCACAATGTACATACAATAGTCAAACGACATGTCAGACTACATGTCGGAGTATTTGTGAGGACAAATCAATGCTTATGTAACGAATGTAGGTCAGCATATGGGTCAGAATGTATGGGGCATAAAATTTGTCAGCCTATATGTCAGAATACATGTCAGTATGTGCCCGCAAAACGTCCGAAGATATGTCGGAATTTATAAATGTCAAGGGGAATATACGTGTCATCATTTTTGTCCGAATGTGTCTGTGACAGTCCGGAAAAAACGGAATAGAGGTGAATAGAGTTATTTTCGTTTTGTTCGCGACCAGATTGGCTTGTCAAACATATCCAGCCACACTATAAGAAATTAGATTTCAGGGCCAACAAACCAAAAAGCGACCTAAAACCAAAATCCCTAATTAATCCCGAAAGGACGTACAGAAACGCATGCCTCCCCCTGAATGACTGCAACCGCCGAATGCTGAATTTTACATCACCATGGGCCGACACTGAAAATTTTTTTGAGGTTCTGATGAACACGGTTGATCGTGGTTGTGAAAACCTGTCAAGATCTCCATTTTTATCCAAGCACACTGTCATTCTCAAATGCAGAGTGGATGTCCAGAGCCTTCAGTTGTGATCATAGCCGCACTACTGTAATCATCTGATAACTTCTCCCATCCCCGCGAGGGGGGACCTGACACCCGAGCACGGGGCACCAAATCAAACGCGAGTGGGCAAGAGCCCGGGAGCCTCCCGGGAGCCTGCATGGCGCAGGCACAGTGTGAGCGAGACTGCATGAGACTGCGTCGATCTCATGAGGAATGCACCAAAAATTGCACCAAATTAGGGCCTTAGGAGAAGCACTGTAGCTAAAGACACAGCAAGATCATGCGCAAGTGCCTAATCCGCAAAGGTAGTCATCTACCAACAAGGGCAGGAATCAGCTGTGTTTCCACAGCCCCCCCAGCAGACTACAGCCAAGGGTGACCGCTTGAAGCCTTCCCTGGTTCAACGGACGTCTCTATCTAACCAAAGCTAAGCAATGCCTAAGCTACCGCAAAACTACAGCCCGCCAGAGCAAAGGGACCAAAGATCCTCGATCACTCTGGTCGGCACACAAAATGTCGCCTCCGCAATCCGAAAGCAAACCGAAGCTCGCTGGTTTCGACCAGGTCAATTCCCGCTCCAGTACGCGTCAAGCACACGCACCAGAGCCCCTATAATTAGATCACAGTAATTGTCCAGGAGCGTGCGCGCACTTGCGTGTGAAACAATCGAAGTGCGCAAATCACTGTGTTGAACAGGTATGGTGGACCCAGGTGTCGCCAAGGGAGGGTCTGTGTTTCCGCGGGTGCGGGCCTCGATCTGGCAAAGCTGCCGACAAAAAATCATGCACGAGACCAATGTGGTTTTCAGTTTTCACCCCAATAACAACCATTATAATTAATCATTAAAATACCACGCAGATCCACGCAGTATTAGAACCCCACTAACAACCATCAGACCCCATATTAATAGTCATAGTCTTTATATGTCTTTATATTGCCAGTACTGGCCCTTGTAACCCAACTAGTGATGAGTATCATCTCCTGAAGAGCATCAACGACCACCAACACCCCAGTAATGACCATCATAGCCTTACGGCCTTGCTGTACTAATCTAACGTAATAAAACATAGTATCACTTCTTCACCTCAAGAACAAATCTTGCGTGCCAGGTTTGATTCGTGGCTTCTTAGACGAGGAAGCGGAGCGCCGAAGGGGTCAAGGACAACCGCTCGAGCCTGGTTTGGTGCAGTGACGCGATCCGTTGTGCATATGGCTTTATCCAAAAACGAGGAATACTCAGTTTTTGATTCTAAAGAAATTCGACACACCTATATAGCACCTGGTTTCTCTTTTGAACTGGACGATTCTTCTCGCATTGGATGAAGTGATTGCAGCACAGATTGAAATAGGGATGTGTCCACATCGCTGAAACAAATCCAACTTTAGGCAGGCCCTCGAGGCAGAGTTTGCTTTCAAGCCCATTTCCAGGGCACGGGTGCCCACTTGGTTCTGGGGATAAAATTGCAGGAAAATCATGGTCGGATTGTTGCCAAAAAAACACCTTTTTGTGGGGAAGATGACAAAATCCCATAAAATCCCTCCAATTTGGCGCTGCTATGATGTTTGGAAAGCCACCCATGGATGCCCTCTGGGAATCATGTTTCGCTGGGACCATCTTATAGATATTTTAAAATGGAAAACAGGAACATCATTTGCACATGCGAGATCTTCCCATACCAGCTTGGGCTGTCAGAGGCAAAGTCTGCGCCATATTGATTAATTACTTAAGGTTTTTGGAACGGTTGATTTTCTGGTGCACCATAGCCGCGGTTACTAGCCATCGCAACCATGACTTAAGAGATCCTTTTTGCAAAGTAGTGGCACCAAGTATCACCAAGTGCAATTTGGAAAACACTGTTTGGTGGTTTCAACTATTCTTGTTCTGAACGGTTGAAATGGGATGGAGATCCCCAAATGGGTTCACTATTCACCCACATTTCAAACAGACCATCTTTGTGGTGCAGCCGATGGTTTCCTGCAATTTTCTGCCGGAAGATCCATGCCAGAAATCCGTTGTAATGGTGCAAGATTCCATCTCACCATGAATAATTGACAAGTATTCCAGGATCATTTGATCAACATTTCATCCATATAGATATGTCATCAAATGCCATCATGTACAGTATTTTGTGACCTCACGTTGCCACTGGGATGAAACTTCATGAGGGGTAACTAGGTCCACCGCTCATAGGCGGCCGTGGTGTAAAGTAGGAATTTTAATGATTTCACGTTGTTTGAATCACGCAATTACAGGGGGTTTTAGGGATAGTGTTTGATTTCACATGTTTTATGCCCGTTTACAGTGGGGGAAATATTGTCATGATAGAAACCAGTGGAACTGCGAAGAAAATCTTTCATTTTTTTCCCCC
>BGPT01003663.1:1811-26970 GCA_003297045.1 Symbiodinium sp. clade C Y103
GCTCCTATAGGCAAAACTTGTGTTTCGATCCTATAGTCTTAAGCTTCTCTTCTTTTGGAAACTTCCGCCACCCGCCTCGTGCGGGTTTTACTTGTAGAAAGTCATGGAGCATCACCTCTTAAGTTTCTGAGTCTGTCAAAATATAATTTTGAAACCGGTGTCCTCCAAGCAAACTGTCATGAAGGCCTCATCGAAGTGCTTCTCATAGACAATCCTGGGCCAGTGGTGCGCAACACCTGCATAGTTCAGGTGTTCATGACTCACATCCTCCACAAACCTCATGCACTCGGGTTCTTCATCAATGGGGAGAACCAGGTCCACGAAAACGGCGCAGAAGTCCTCGTCGGTTTTGAAAGAATCTTCGCCCAAGATATGCAGCTGGATGTCCNGGTTCTTCATCAATGGGGAGAACCAGGTCCACGAAAACGGCGCAGAAGTCCTCGTCGGTTTTGAAAGAATCTTCGCCCAAGATATGCAGCTGGATGTCCATCTGGTGGACAGCCCGGTCACACTCAGCAGCCAGCTTGCTTGGGTCAACCTGCCATCATGCACAAGATATAGCAAGTCCAAATTCCACATGAGCGGCCCTTGGAATCTGGGGCCCTACCTGACACACCGATGTCCATCCCCAGGAGTTAATAGTCATTTTTTCCTCGCCAAATTTGGCTTTGATGGGGCGTAAGCCGATNTGGAATCTGGGGCCCTACCTGACACACCGATGTCCATCCCCAGGAGTTAATAGTCATTTTTTCCTCGCCAAATTTGGCTTTGATGGGGCGTAAGCCGATCGAACAGTGTATGGGGTACCGCAATGTTTGGACATGCTTGTGGTAGTTCTATCATGTTCCATCTCCCAACCGCTTTATACCACAGGTCCCCATGTTGTGCCCCAACTATCCACCCAAATCACTTAGTACGCGTGACCCACTGAATCTGGATTCATTCGCCGAACAAACCAAGCCTTTGTCAAGACAGAGTTCTCACCATCANCAACTATCCACCCAAATCACTTAGTACGCGTGACCCACTGAATCTGGATTCATTCGCCGAACAAACCAAGCCTTTGTCAAGACAGAGTTCTCACCATCAAAGGTGCCCTTCTTGCAGGCAGCGCCAAGCTTTTCGGTTTGCTCTGCCGCCCCATGCTTGCCGTCACCATTGGCCTTCACAAACTTGAGGCAGCCACGGTAGAACATGGCATCAAAACCATTGGATCGTTCCAAGTCGTCTTTCAAACCATCAACTCTTTGCCGGTTCATCTCCTGGCAAGTCATATTGTTTCGGCTTGCGATGAGTTTCGCTGCCACATCCGACTGGTTCGTGAAGTCGTGTGTCTTCATGGCCGCAGCAGCCGCTGCCAACACCAAGAGTGCCACAGCCACCATCTCGATTTGCTTCAATTGCTNCCGACTGGTTCGTGAAGTCGTGTGTCTTCATGGCCGCAGCAGCCGCTGCCAACACCAAGAGTGCCACAGCCACCATCTCGATTTGCTTCAATTGCTTCAGTTGCTTCAATACACGAACGGAAAGCCAAAGGAGGCTTGAGTGAGGGCTATGACAGGTATAGTGGGTAGAGCTCACAAGTCATACATATGTCAAATCGTCCGATCCAACATACGTTGCGCAAGACATGTAAGTCTTGTAGATAATTCAGGTATCACCCGGCACACAAAAAGTTTGACATCCCCCTGCCTCAAGGAAAATCGCTGCGAGGGCATAGCTACACAGCAACCGCACCGCCCAAAAAGTCTCAAACAAGAAAGAATACCGCATGTGAATTGAAAATTATTGTTTGCAAATAAATGGATGTCAGGACTGTACAGAATTGATATGAATAGAAAATTCGGTTGACAACTGAAAATGATGCGGGACATCATTCTTAAGTCATGGTGGCACCTTTCGCTTTTCGCTGGGTTGCCTCTCGTAAAAGTCCACAAAATATGCCAGATAGTTCCCGGCTGTGCTGGGGCGGAAGTTTCGAGAACACACCAATGGTTGTAAGGAATCAATGGCCTATAGGAATGTTTGTGGGATACAGAAGCATTCAACGATTGAGGCTGCGAGGCGCATCAACAACTGAGCACTGAGCAAATGGCTGTCCAGGTGCCACATGAAATCAACAACAATGACGCACCCATCCATGCATGCATGCATGAATGCATGGATGACTGGATGAGTGAATGACTGAATGAATGAATGCATGAGTGAATGAATGAATGAATGGATGAATGAATGAATGAATGAATGAATGAGTGAATGAATGAAGGGATGAATGAACCAATGACTGACTGAATGAATGAATCACTGACTGCCTGGCTGGCTGACTGACTGGCTGAAAGAATGCAAGAATGAAAGAATGAAAGGATGAAAGAAAGAATACAATGAAAGGAAATGAAACAAAAATGAATTGAAATGAAAAAAGAAAAATGAATAAATGAGATGTGAATGACTGAGAATGAGTATATGAACCAAGACATGAACAATTGAGTGAACTAATGAATGAAACAATGACTGAACCAATCGATGAAGCAATGACCGAAAGAATGAATGAATGAATAATTGGAAAATTGAATGAACCAAAGCATACAGATAAATGAACGAAGGAACGAATGAATGAATGCACTATGAATCGTTCAGTGAGTGAAAAAATGAAAAAGTACATGAATGAATTAATGAATGAATGCGGGAATGAATGAATGCGTGAATGAATGAATGCATGAATCAACCACTGACTGACTACTGAATGAATGAACGAACCAATGAATGAAGGAACGACATGAAAGAACGACATGAAAAAATAAAGGAAATGAAAGATATGAAGGGGATGAAGACATGAAGGCATGAAGGAGTGAATGTATGAATGCATGAAAGAATCGGTGAACCAATGAATCAAAGGTTAAACGAACCATCGAATCAATGAGCAAATGAATGAAAGCATGAATGAATGAACGAATGACTGAATGATTGAATGACTGATAACTGCATGACTGCATGACTGACTGAAAGACTGAAAAAGTGAAAGACTGAAAGACTGAATGGCTGGATGACTGGACGGAATACATGCATGAATGCATGAATGCATGCATGCATGATCGAATGCATGAACGAATGAATGAATAAGTGAGTGAGTGAATGAGTGAATGAAAGAATGGATGGATGAGTGAGTGGGTGAGTGAGTGAGTGAGTGAGTGAGTGAATGCATGAACCAATGACAAACCAATGGCAAACCAATGAATGAACCAACGAATCAACCAATGATCGAATGAACCACTGAATGAAGCAATGACTGAACAAATTACAGAGCCAATGATTAAATCAAGGAATCAGTAATAGAAAATTCAGAAAAGGATGAGTAAAGCATCAGAAAAAGAATCAAAGAATTAACAAATGAACCAATGAAGGAATGAATGAACGAACGAACAAACGAACGAATAAATGAATGAATAAATGAATGAATGACTGAATGACGGACTGACTGACTGACTGACTGAATGAGCGAATGAGCGAATGGCTGAACGACTCAAAAACTGGATGACTCAAAAACTGAATGACTGAGTGAGCGAATGGCTGAATGATTGAGTAACTGAATGACTGAATGAATCAATGACTGACTGACTCAGTAAACGAACAAATCAATGAAGGGATGACATGAAGAAATCAAGAATAGAAGGGAAGCAATGAAGGAACGATTGACAGAGCGAATCAAAATGAAATGAAATGAAGTGACACGCAATGAAATAAAATTAAAAGGAACGAAAAAACACAAAAAAACTCAAAATGAATGAATGAATGCTTGAATGAATGAAAGATTGAATGAATGCATGACTGAAAAAATAAATGGATGAATGGATGAATGAATGAATGAACGAATGAACGGATGAATGAATGAATGAATGAATGAATGAATGAATGAATGAATGAGTAAATGAGTGAATGAGTGAATGAGTGAATGAGTGAATGAGTGAATGAGTGAATGAATGAGTGAATGAGTGAATGAATGAGTGAATGAATGAGTGAATGAATGAATGAATGGATGGACAAAAAGATGCACAAATAAATGCTTGAATGAACGAAAGGATGAATGAATGAAGGTATGAATGAAAGAAGAAAGGAAGGAAGAAAGAAAGAAACAAAAAAAAAGAATGAATGAATGCATGAATGAATGAACGATTGCAGGCAGGAAAAAAGGAATGAAATGAAAGAATGAAGGAATGCAGGAATGAAGGGAAAAGGAATGAAGGAATAAAATGAAAGAATGAAGGAATGTTGGAATGAAAAAAAGAAGTAATGAAGAAATGAAGGCATGCATGCGTGCATGAAGGCATGAAAGCATGAATGCATGCATGGATGCATGAATGCATGCTTGCGTGACTGGGAGAAGGAAGGAAGAAGGAAGGAAGGAAAGAATGAAAGAATGGAAGAAATAAAGAATGAATGAATGAATGAATGAATGAATGAACGAACTGATGAATGAACTGATGAATGAACTGATGGATGGATGGATGGATGGATGAATGGATGAATGAATGAAGGAATGAATGAATGAATGAATGAATGAATGAATGAATGCAATCAATGAATGAAAGAATGAAAGAATGAATGAATGAATGAATAAATGAATGAATGAATGAATTGAAAGAATGGTTGATTGATTGATTGATTGATTGATTGATTGACTGATTGAATGAACGAATGAACGAACGAACGAACGAATGAATAAATGAATGAATGAAACAACAAATGAGTCAACGAATGAATCAACGAATGAATCAACGAATGAAGCAGCGAATGAGTCAATCAATCAGTCAATCAAGCAATCAATCAATCAATCAATCAAATCAATCAAATCAATGACCAATCAACTAGTGAACCAACCATTCAGTCAATCAATCAATCAGGCAATGTATGTATGTTTGAATGAGTGAACCAAAGAAAAGTGAGCTATTGAGGGATTGAATCATGGGAAGGATTAACGCATTAAGGAATGAATGATCCAATACACTGATGTGTTTGAATGATTGACTGCATCGAGACATGAGTGACTCAATGAATAAACTGAAAAACGATCCAATGAATGACCCACTTCTGCTCTGAGTTGCCTCCCTCTCTCAACTACCTCTATTCTCTAGCTTCTGCGCAATCCAATTCCTCTCTGCTCAGAGCCATCTCCATGTATGTGTGTACGTGTCCAACGACTCTCATGCATGGCAGAGAAGTGGCACATGCTCAAAATTTAAACTACAATTCTCAAAAGGTGTTGCAATGCGTTTGCGTTTCATCACCTCCAGTAGCAAGCCCACATAGCAGGAACGTGACACCAGATCCACCAACGCGCGCGCAGCGTCCACAAGGGGGACGATTCTGCGCTACTGCGATCCCTTCAGTTTTTACACATGATTCATGAACTTGAACTCTCGCAGCAGTCTCCCGGCGCGCATTTTTCCAAGCTCATCTTCCCAAAGTGCCCCGATCCCCTCAGATTCACAACAATTTGAACTGCAAATCGAGCTCTCGCTACAGTCTCGTGCACTGTTTGTCGGCATCGAGGCCCGCAACCTCGGAAAGACAGACCCTACGGTCGCGACCCCAGGAGCCACCATACTTGTGAAAAAGAAACATATATGGTTTCGCGCCCGGAAGTTTTTGGATTCATCCGTGCTGCGAACGATCTGGTTGCGAACCTGTTGCTCCCTCTTTTTGGTTGCCGTGATGACAAGACTAGTCATAGACGTTCGTCCGTAACTCGGAAGTTTGCGAACTAAACCTCCCTTGATAAAAAACAAATACCTCGGCAAGAGACCCCAAACAGTGTGGGGGTGTGAGGATAATGTATGATAATGTATGATATCTGATAATGTTGAGGATAAGGATGAAGATTGATGATGGTGATGATGATGATGATGATGGTGATGCTGATGCTGATGCTGATGATGATGATGATGATGATGCTGATGATGATGATGATGATGATGGCGATGGTGAAGATGGTTGGTGAGGATGGTGAAGATGGTGAAGATGGTGAAGATGGTACTTTTGCGGACTATAACATTGAGGGTGGTGATGTTGAGGATGATGAGGTGAAGGAGGATTATGTTGAGGATGATGAGGTGGAGGGTGATGATGATGTTGAGGATGATGATGTTGAAGAGGATGAGGATGAGGATGATAATGCGAAAAAAGAGGTGGAGGATGGTGATGGTGTCCTGGCGAAATCTCTGTACAAGGCGTCTTTTAGAGGTCTTTTGGCAAGATCTCTTGATGAGATCCTGCAGAAGCTCTCTAAACAGCTCTCTTGGCAAGACCACTGTAAAAAACCTCTTGGCAAGATCTCTGCAACAGATATCCATGCGTTTCTGTACAAGATCTCCAGATGAAGTGTCCTGGCAAGATCTGTTTACAAGATCTCGGTGAGAGGTCTTTTGGCAAGAACTCTGTATGAGATCTCTGTAGAAGCTCTCTTGGGAAGATCTATGCAAGAGACCGTCTTGGCAAGATCTCTGCAATAGAGATCTATGCAATGTCTCTGTACAAGATCCCAAAAAAAGGAGGCGTCTTGGCAAGACCTCTGTACAGGATCTCTATAGGAGGTCTCTTGGCACGATCTCTGTATGAGATCTCTGTGGGAATTCTCTATAGTAGCTCTCTTGGCAAGATTTACGCAATGTAGAAGATCTCTATAAGAGGTCTCTTGGCAAGATCTCTGTACAAGCTCTCTGTTGGCAAGATCTCTGTACAAGCTCTCTATAAGAGCTTTGTTGGCAAGATCTCTGTAAGAGACCTCTTGGCGAGATGTCTGCAGCAGATCTCAATGCAATGTCTATGCGCAAGATCTTCACAAGAGGTGTCCTGGCAAGATCTCTTTACAAGATCTCTCTAAGAGGTCTTTCGGCAAGATCTCCTTCTGAGATCTCTGTAGAAGCTGTCGATAGGGGATCTCTTGGCAAGATCTCTGTAAGGGACCTCTTGGGAAAATCTCTACACAAGCTCCCTATATTATAAGAGGTCTCTTGTAGATCTGTTTCAGAGATCTCTACGCAAGCTCTCTGCAAGAGCTCTCTTGGCAAGACCCCAACAGATCTCTATGACTATGCAAAGTCTCTGCAAAAGATCTCTACAAGAGGTCTCTTGGCAAGGTCTCTGTACAAGATCTCTATATAAGAGGTCTCTGTGGCAAGATCTCTGCACAGAAGCTTTTACGCACAGAAGCTTTTACACACAGAAGTCTCTACACATAGAAATGTATCTGAAGTTGCGAAATCGCAAGTTTGCACGAGCTTGCGATCTTCGAACTTCATTTCGTGTGAAATGGGTTGCATCTGAAGTTGCCAAATCGCAATTTCCCATCCGTTTTTGGCATTCGACTTCCATGTCGTAAGGGTTGCATCGAAGTTGCGAAATCATCGAAAATCCCAATTTTACACCATGCAGTTCTTGACGTTCGACCTCCATTTCGTGCGAAAAGGTTGGTTGCATCTGAAGTTGCGAAATCGCAATTTTACAACATGCAGTTTTTGACGTTCGACCTCCATTTCGTGCGAAAGGGTTGCATCTCAAGGTCACACCGCGCCACAGCGAGAGCGATCCGATGCGCACAACGTGACGGGAGGGCTGCGCGAGCACATGTCTTCACGAAACATTGCGCGCACCATGAAAAATGAACATTGATAATGTCAAAGACGACGTTTTACCTAGGTCTCAACCACTTTTTTGTCGAGGTCCACGAAATCCTGCGCCTGCCACGAACAATGAGCCCGAGGTCATCAAAGTATTGCGCCTGCCACGCGAAATCTTCACCATGACCAAAAACAAAATCGACGACCGTTTCACAAAATGAGACTTTCGACCCTTTGAAAACGTCGTCCAAGTTTACCAAATACTGCGCCTGCCACGAAAAATGACCTCCGAAAGCACCTCTCATCTTGACCCACGCATGCCAACGTGTCAGCAAGGCGCAGCCTGCCACACACAAAACGGCGTTTCATGGCAGACCTCCAAATGTAAAAACGAGCACGGCGCGCTGGTAAAACGAGACCTTTCGACATGACCAAGGTCCAGACCCAAATCCGCGCAAGCCTGCGCAGTTGAAACGCACATGGACACGTCGGATGCGAACTTTTACACGAGAATTTACAGGAAAAATGCAGGGACCAAGCCGCCGCCCAAATCGCGCACCCTGACAACACCGGGCCTTTACCATTACCGTAAGCACCCCTCAGTATTACTGACACACTGTTTGGGGAACATCACAATCGCCCAAACTGATATTTCTCTGTCCGTCACGCGCCCTGAACATCTGATCTGATCTGATCTGCTGCGTGGCCGGCATTATGCACTCCAAAGCCTTTTAATGGTAGTTGAAACATGTGTTTTCTGCCTCCAATGGTCGAAAACAGCTCAGCCAAATCCAAAGGCTGCTCAATTGTCAACTGTCCCTTTTTCTTCAATGCCCTGCGTGAAAGAAGTGGACCGGTGTTCACCAAAGCCACACAACTTCGTCACTTTGTCACTATGTCCCTCAGAGCACTCACTTGTCCAAGGACAGGCTGGAGAGGGACTCATGACTTCGCAGGCGATTTTTCTGCAACTTCTGCACCAAGCTCTTTGCACTTGTTGCCGTCTGGTTTTGGGGGGGGCCCTCGTGAACACACGGTTCGACAGCCTTGCAAGATTCACCTCCTCTAGGATTCATTCCACATGACTCCAGCCAAGAATGAGTGGCAGGGTTGCTGTCTGTGGCAGTGCTCATGGTGCACTTCACGCACGATACGCAAAACTCCACGCAGACCGTGGAGGAAGGGCAAATGTCTGCAAGGGCTTCTTTCTCTGAGGTATAGACTTTGTCTTCGCCGCATCCTTGCAAGTAGAAGGATGTTGCAAANGCAGACCGTGGAGGAAGGGCAAATGTCTGCAAGGGCTTCTTTCTCTGAGGTATAGACTTTGTCTTCGCCGCATCCTTGCAAGTAGAAGGATGTTGCAAAAACGCCGAGCAGAACGACCTGCAAAGAACCCAANGGCTTCTTTCTCTGAGGTATAGACTTTGTCTTCGCCGCATCCTTGCAAGTAGAAGGATGTTGCAAAAACGCCGAGCAGAACGACCTGCAAAGAACCCAATTTGAAATAGACGTGGCGGCTAGTACACAAAACTGTGTGTGAGAGTCTCATCTTTCAGTGGCCATGACAGCAGCTTTAGACTGTGGATTGGACCTTCGGCGGACAAACACAAGCGAAACACCACCTCTTCTTGAAGCTTAGCAAAGCAAACAGTCAAACGCTAACTAACTACAATTGCCGCAAACATGATTGAGCTACCTTCACTGCTTCAGTGGCGCCTTGAAGAACTTCATTTTTGGCGATTCGAATGGCTCCGCACTTTCAGGGCTAAGCTCTAGGGAAACAAGCAGCGGAGTCTGCACGTTTGTGCACCAGTCCCCATCCCAGAAACATGCAAATTCAGACAACTTCAGACATGCATTCTGAGGCATAGATACTGGAAGGACATGTCGAAAAAACAGTCTGAGTCACTGCACCATCAGCTCAACATAACAACGGAAAATGGTCAGCTACAGGACATAACACAGGGTGCAACTATAATTACACGTCTGATAGTAAATGTATACACGTGCATTTAGATGTATGTATATATATATATTATATATATATATATATATGTGTGTGTGTGTGTGTGTGTATCGGGAGCAGTGGTAGGAATGAACAAGTTGTCGTGGGACCCGCTCCCAAGGCCAACCGGGGAGCAACTAAATTCTTCTGCCTGCAGAAAATAACGTTTGGCACGACCAGCTGCCAGCGCAATGCACAATGTGTCCTTCACTGCCATGTTGCTTCAGTGTGGCGGAGGGGCCCCTCCTGGAAGCCTGGGAACGCCATTTTGGAGCTACTTTCTGGCTTCTTGGAGCATTTTTTGGAAGTCACACTTGGAAGTCAAAAGTGTTACATTTTAAAACTGACAGCTTCGGAGCACTTTTGGATGTTGAGATGTGGAAAAAGTGCACTCCGTTGTGGCGCGAAACACATTTTTAATTCAAAATGCTAAAAGCACCCCATCGCCGGACCACTTCTGGAAGTTGCGAGGTCGAAAAGTGCACGCGGCTCAGACGTGGCTTCGTGTGGCAGGCGCAAGGGTTCTGCACCTTGTCAAAAGTGAGTTAAACGTGTGGGTTTTGTGGCATTTTCAAAAATGATGGCACGCGTGGGGCATTTGAAGAGGATATGCAAAGATGCATTTCTCGTGGCAGGTGCAGTACAAGGGACACCTCGTGCAGACATGTTCAGAGGTGAGGGCGTGATTTCCTGAGAAGGGGGTCACTTTGGAGCCCCAGATCTTCAGGTTTGCTAAGATGATTTTGCGTGACAGGAGCAGCGCTTCGTATGACCTGGCCTCACTTTTTTGTGGCAGGCGCAATATTTTAGATAGATGGAGTGGAAAAATCGCAAAACGCATTGGTGCGAGGCCGGCAGCTGCACACTCAACTTTCCATTTTTGGTCTCGCAGAATTGCTTCGTTTTTGATGTTGCCAACGTCGAAAATTGCGGAAGTCTCGCAGAATTGCCTCGCTTCGAAACGTTACATTACACTAGACTATACTACCCTACACTACAGCACACTACAACTACAACTACTACAGATACAATTACAACTACAATTGCAACTACAACTACAGCTACAACTACAACTACATCTACAACTACAACTGCATTACACTGCACTGCAACTACAACTACAACCTACTACAACTACAACTACAGCTACAACTACAACTACAACTACACTGCACTACAAGTACATTTACAACTACAACTACAATGACAACTACAACTACTACAACCACAACTACAAATACCACAACTACATGACAAATTGAACTACAGCTACAACTACAACTGCACTACGTTGCACTACAACTACAACTAAAACTGCAACTACATGACAACTACAACTACAGCTACAACTACAACTACAGCTACAACTACATTACTACAACTACTACAACTACAGCTACTACAACTACAACTACAGCTACTACAACTACAACTACAGCTCCACTACAACTACAGCTCCACTACAACTACACTGCGCTGTCTCCACTTGTCGGTCCATCAGTGGGTTCGCTCTGCCATCCATGATTCACAACAACCAACCTCTCCTATAGGTTTTCTATCTTTGAAGCTTCCGCCGCCGCCTTGTGCGGTACCACTGGTAAAGTTCCAGAATGGCATTCCCAGGCTTCTAAAACGGACCCCTCCGCGACACTGAAACAGCATGCCAGTGCAGGCCGGAATGCGCTTTGGCTTTGCGCATTTTGACTTGGAAACGTGCTTCGCGCCACAACGCCGTGTGCTTCTTCGACATCTCAACTTCCAAAAGTGTTCCGAACATGTGGTCTTTTTAGCTTTTTACTTCAAAATGTGCTTCGCGCCACAACGGCGTGCAATTTTTCATCTCTCATCTGCCCAAATGGCTCCGCGCCCGCCGCTTTAGCGAGCATACTTTTCGACTCCCGAGCCACAAACATTGGAAAAACACAGTGTTTCGCGACTTTCTTACCTTTTCGCGCACCTGCATCTTCTCTCTTCTGGCTTTCTCCTGTCTGATCTTCTCTCTTCTGACTTTCTCCCTGTCTGAGCTTCTCTCTTCTGTGGCTATTCCCATCTTGTCTTTTGCATCTGTTCATATTGTCGGAAGTAACAACAAACAACAGCAAACAAACAAACAAACAAACAAACAAACAAACAAACTAACTAACTAACTAACTAACTAACAAACCCACGAACGAACGAACGAACAAACAAACAAACAAACAAAAAAACAAACAAGCAAACAAACAAACACACAAACAAACAAACAAACAAACAAAAAACAACAACAAGCAAGCAAGCAAGCAAGCAAGCAAGCAAGCAAGCAAGCAAGCAAGCAAGCAACCAACCAAACAAACAAACAAACAAACAAACAAACAACAAACAGCAAAAACACCACCACCACCACCAACAACAACAACAACGACAACAACAACAACAACAACACCAACAACCAACAACCAACAACCAACAATCAACCACCAACCACCAACAACCAACAACCAACGACCAACAACCAACAACAAACAACAAACAACAAACAATAAACAGCAACCAACAACCAACAACCAACAACGGACAACCAACAACCGACAACCGACAACCGACAATCAACAACCAACAACCAACAACCAACGACCAACAACCAACAACAAACAACAAACAATAAACAGCAACCAACAACCAACAACCAACAACCAACAACAACAACAACAACAACAACAACAACAGCAACACCAACACCAACAAGAACAAGAACAAGAACAAGAACAAGAAGAGCACTATTTCTTTTCACTAAAATATTGAGAAAAAACTGCAGGTGCAATAACATGACACGCGCGCACACACACACAAACGCCCTCGACCATGGCCGTCCCCAAGGGCATCGCCAGCGTGCGAAGCTCTACAATAATTAGATCAATACAATTATATGTCCTTCATGCACACACCATTCTTTTAAAACTTGCGCCAAGCCTAGCCCATTTGCTTCTGCTACGACTTACGGATAAAGGGAAATATCGATGTGTGGCAATATTAGTCAAACATGGCACCACAAATACACGTGCAACTTGAACTTGAATTTGAACTTGTTCATCTTGCATGATCTTGCTTCGTTATTCGGCATTTTGCAGGTTGAAGCAAAGATTCTTGTTCAATCATATTCACAGGCTGAATTCCCCATCTTTGACGCGGCCTTTTTCCTCCGGAATGTTTCCGCCAGAATGCCAAAGCAGCTCGCGGCTTCCAACCGTCCGCTACGGGAAGGTCAGAGGCAAACGCGCGGCATTGTTTGCCAAACAAAAACGGTGTCAAGGTATGTCAGGCACAGCACCTCGATCTTGGCATAAATAGCCAAACGATGGACTCATGCAAACCAAGTTGCAGATCCTCAACCACGTTCTCTGCAGCAGATCAGCCAAGCGCAGTAGCTCTTTTCACAATTCGCCTGATAGCTCCCAGTCTTTCGTCAGGCAAGGCTCTGCAGTCGCCAGCGTTACACTTTCAGAATCAAAGTCGTTTCGCTTCTAGATCCTTGCTACGACGGCACTGTTGTGTAATGGCGCAAGCGAAGGCAAGAGAGAAGCCGACTGGAGTGGCCACAAATGCTATCTTGGCTTGGGAGGAAAGGTCTATGGTCACTCAATGAATTGAACGGTCAAGCCTGCAAACATCTGTGTGTACCTTCCACACAGCATGAAAAATCACTGCAAGGGAACTCACGCAAAACTAAAAATAAGTCTAGCGGTCACTGTGGCACATACATGCCGCTTGCAATGAAGAAATCTTACAAAAAGGGGCCTTTTATGTGCATTTGACGTCTAAACAAGACACTCACCAGAGGCGTAAACACAAAACGGATAGAAGCTGTCAAAGTTGGAATGGCTAACCAGAATGCACCGTCTGAAATCAGCCACCAACTCCATGCAATGGCACTTCGGCCTGCATGGTATTTCTCATTTGCTAATGCAGCGGCAGAAAACCAAAGGTCCATTGAGTTGCGCAAAGTCTTTCTCAAGATTGCCATCTGGGATATTTCAGAAGCTATGCGGGCAGCTTCCAGGTCTGCTACTGTGGTCAGCGCAGCTCTATATCCAAAAAGGCAGCCGAGACAAAAGACACAGGCGAGGACTAGGAAACCTGCTGTGAGCCACAAGGAATGAGTCAAAATGACAGCAAAGAAGCGAAAGGCGGCGCCTATCCAAGGCTTGTGTAATGTGAAGCAAACATCTGCAGCGCTATGGAACTTTTGTATGAGATCCGAAGGGCGTGTTCATGCCCCATAGGCCTCGAGGACGGCCTTCACCAATTGCAGGTTGTCTCGTGGCGGAGTCCCCTCTACCAACTGTTTGGATTGGGTCACCCACATCTTTCGATCAAAGTCGGCATGGGTCAGGATGGCGTCAATGAGCTTCTCTGCCGTCCAAACACCTTTGGGCACACGCCGGGTCATGCCAACTGCACGGAACAAATCACTGAGGTCTGATGCAGCAATCACGCTGGTCTTGGTGGTGCACTTGCCTTCGTCGTTGTCGCTGCTGGCATCAGCAATGGGGTGGCGAGGGTTGCTTCGGCTCCGAGTCCTGCGCAAGGAGTGCTGGTTGGCCAAATGCCCTTCTCCTGCTTTGGCAAGCAGGTTCGCAGCTTCCTCTTTGGCCTTCGCTGTAGCGACTGCAAGCATTTCAGCTTTCTCTTGTTCGGCTTCTTCCTTTGCTCGTTTGGATTCCATCGCAGCTACCTTGGCTTCAAGTCGTTCCACACGGGCACCAAGCGGCTCCCAGCCACCTACGCGCCCTTTGCCCGACCCTTTGCCATTGGCGGCTCCCATCCTAAACTAGACTAAACCTATATTTTGGCACCAAACCTGTTTTCGAGCCTGCAGCGCTCTAGCAACGCCAGGTAAATGTCTCAATCGGCTAAAACACCGTTGGATATGTTTGCAGGGATATCCTACAGTTCTTGCATAGCGTGCTGCATCACTGATGGCAAAAAAGGCATTTCGTTCATCTTGGGCATATATTTGGCTAGCTCGGTGTGTCCTACTTGCGATCCACCACCACAGCCTCTCTAGGCTCCCTTTGTCATGTGGGACAAAGGCAGGCAGAGCATGTTTTGTCGGCCCGGCACTAAGCAATGGTCTTTGTGTGATACGAAGTTGGTCACTGGTCAAGTATATGACCAAATCCAGCCATTCAACTTGGGGGCTACGTGCCTCAACATTTACAAGTAATGGGGGTGGATATATGCAAGTCAGCATGTCTTCAAGGCACTTGGTACAGAAGGTACAAGACATGACCAAAACATCATCAACATATCTTCTGCCAACAGTACGTTTGGAAAATGCAGCTGAGTCATGTCCAAAACCATGCGCTAGCCGTATCTTACCATCGGAAAGCCATTTAGCTTCATGATCCGCCAGCAGAAGCGACGATGCGCATTTGGAGGCAGCACCCCCCATTGGAACTCCGCAACGCTGCCGAATTACCAATTGGCCCAGCAGGAAATAGGCATTGGAAACGTAATAAGCAATAAATCTAGTCATACACTTAAAGCTGATGTAAAGCCCGTGTCTTCTCCAAGGGTTCCCACCTAAATATCCCCGGATTCGAGGCCCTGGAAACAAGGATACACCTGCTACTTGAAGTTTCAATCGGCAAAATTCGGCAAGTCGTGCCGCTGCAGCGACAACGGAACAGGGTTCAACATCTTTAAAAAGTTGGGAAATGTCAGCAACAACACATTCAACATCAGATTTAGGATTGCGGCATCGTTTGCATGCCTGTCCAGGGTTTACATGTTTCAGGATTTCAGCATGCATGTCATTCAGCTCCGGCACTGCGCAGGAGAGTTTCCACAGCTCACATGAAGGTCTCCCGCTTTGCCTCAAGGCAATCTGCCACAAGCGGGACAAGGTCCGAAGTTGTGATTTCAGTGGGTCACGTGGATTGGCAATGATTTCGCGAAAATGTGCATGCTGCTTCTGGCAAGTCAAACCTAAGTCTTGTTGGAAACATTTTCTCTTGACTGTTAAATATGCTTTGGCCATCCTGCTCATATTCCAACAAGTAAAATTGCGCTGGAACATTGGGGGAACGTGGTTACGGTGTTGAAGATATTGTTCAGAGACTAAATCTTCTGGGGTCCACGCCCAAACAACATCGTAGTGTCGTGTATCAAGGATGAAGTTAACATACAATGCTTGCCAATAAGATCTGATGTGCCAGCCTACGGCCGCTTTGGGGGATTTATCCTGGGGGATAACCACACCGAAAGGCTTTAATTCTCGGAGGATCTTCCTGGCGAGTGCTGGTTTACTCCTTTTGCCTGGGAATGCTGATGTACCTATGAGGTCTGCGGTGTATGTTGCAATGTCTGGTTGTTGCGGCTGCCAACCAAAGCAGTGTAGGGAGACAAGTATTAGTATCATCCAGGATAACACACTAGTGAAGAGGAGTGTGCCACAAATCCAAGCACTTTTGGCTTTCCCGTTAGCAATGAACCAAACAAGACTCTTGAAGAGACTTCGGATGCGCTGCTGCAAGGACTCGTGGGGCAAGTTCGAATCTACAGCGGAAAGATTGGCCATGACTGCATGGGAATCGAAGCCAGCATGCTGGATCCATTGTGCAACATCTTTACTCCATCTCTTGGCAAGAGATTTAGGCTTGCTTGGACAAGGTATAGCAATATTCTGGTCAATGAACGACATGTCATGTCCGAGGTTTTGCATTCTTGCTTGTGTTTTGTGGGCAGCAGATGCTGTTTCGAAATCAAAATCAGCAGCGGCTTGTCTATGGGTAAAAGCCTTGTTGTGTAAAACTTCGGGCTTGCCAGCTGATACCCGTAGGTTTCGTGTCCACCATTTTGCATACGCAGCATCAACTTCACTGTTTTTTCTTAAGGAATTAGAGAGGTCCATGCAAAGGGATCGAACACGTAAGGCTTCATTTTTTGAAGCTCCCGGTAACACAACCGACCGCAGAACTAAGGGCGCCATGCCTCTAGCACTGAGGACTGCATTTATACGTTTCATGGCAAAAGCCTTTCTCGTGGGGCATTTCAAGGAAGAGGCAGCAAGACCTATGTGCATAATGGCAACCGGGGTCATGCGTTTCCAGGGTATGCTCTGGCCTCTAGTGCCAGCTTTGGCAGCCCACAAGTGGGCATCGGATGCATCGGCTGTTTTGCTTGGCTCAGGGTATCCAGCGCGTTCCAGGTGGGACCACGCAAGGCGCTGCCATAGCGGGTAATCGGGTTGCGCATCAGCGGGTGTAGTTTGGATTTCTATCGGTTCCCAAACTCTAAGCATCGTAGTTTCAACATTGAGGGCTAATTGCTTCTTTCGGTGAATATTTGGGCGAAGATGTGCGCCGAGACGCTTAGGACGGTCATGCACAGTTGCTATCGAAACGGCCATCTTGTTTCTATTCTTACGGGGAACAGTGGGTATGGTGTATGACTTAAAGATGAACTGTTCTCTCATGTATGCGGCCTGTCGTGTTCCGAAAAAAGCAACAAACATGTGCGTGCACCATGGGGAATGTTTACGCCACAACCGGTACCGAGTTTCATGTCCATATTGCTGTCGTATGGTTAAGGCTTTGTGTTCATACCATCTAGCAGGGTATCCCAGGTTTGGGTTAGCATTGGTTTTTGAACATCTCCAGCCTCTGGTGCGCAGAGCACGGCAATATCCAGGATAGAAGTTGCGGTGGGCACGGCTAATACCAGCAATGTAGTGTATCCCCAATTCGGCTAAGGATTCTGTGTCTTCTTGTCGGAAAAACTTAGCACATCTCGCTTTCCAGTTTTCCATTGCAAAACGAGCCACACAATTGCCAGTCAGAAGCGCTTCTTGGAGTTTTGGGCGCAAGAAACGACTGTAGATGCCAAGATATTTGTTACGAATCTTCTGTGAATCCTCTGTATCAAGCAGCATAATCTCACATGCACAAGCCATATCTAAAGCTGCCAGAGCTCTTGTCAGTTGTGCATTAGTACGTCCCCAGGACAGGTCTGGAGGGAAAAGCCACTGTATGCCCAGTGCCAATGCAAAGCGCATTCTGCCTAGGGTGCTCTGGCCAAAACAAGCTGCATCTACAAGCGAATCAGCTAGGATCTTGGCATTTTGTGTCGTGTTTGTGGCAACATTGTGCTCGAGGACTTCCAACATCGCCTGTAAAACAATTTCCACAGGCACTGATCTGAAAAAACAACTTTCTTGTCTCCAGGCTGACCATGTCAAGGAACTAGGTACCGTAAAACCTAGTAAGGCAGAAATACGTAGTTTCGTGGACGGATCCAGTATATCAGAAGTTGTCCGCGAAGAGCAAGGCATTGTGAAGCCCGAAACCCACAAGAGTAGCACGGGCAAGTCCAAACAAAAACGGTGTCAAGGTATGTCAGGCACAGCACCTCGATCTTGGCATAAATAGCCAAACGATGGACTCATGCAAACCAAGTTGCAGATCCTCAAGTGTTTTGTATCTAAGTCTCTCCCCACCAACCCCTGAAAAATCGAAAAATTGAATTGAAATTGACTTGGATTGAACTGAGTTGAATTGAGTCAACCACGTTCTCTGCAGCAGATCAGCCAAGCGCAGTAGCTCTTTTCACAATTCGCCTGATAGCTCNAAAAATAAGTCTAGCGGTCACTGTGGCACATACATGCCGCTTGCAATGAAGAAATCTTACAAAAAGGGGCCTTTTATGTGCATTTGACGTCTAAACAAGAACACGGTTCGACTGCCTTGCAAGATTCACCTCCCCTCGGATTCATTCCACATGACTCCAGCCAAGAATGCGTGGCAGGGTTGCTGTCTGTGGCCGTGCTCATCGTGCATTGCACGCACGAAGTGCAATACTCCGTGCAAACAGTCGAGGAAGGGCAAATAGCTGCTAGANGATGTATAGATCGTTCCTTCGCCACCACACCCTTGCAAGTAGACGGAAGTTGCGAAAACTCCCAGCAGCACGACCTGCAACAGAACATGAGATCAGACTCAAGAATTTAGGGATCAATGGCAGTTGCATGCAATTGCATGGCGTTTGGGAAGCTACTGTAGTTGTGCTGATTTCTGGTTTGCAGCAAACAAATCACCCAACCTGAGCGAGCTTCATCATGTGGCCCCAAGCGCTGGAAAGGGTCGACAGTCGGGGCAAACTTGGCACTTTTGTGGCACGTCACTTGCTTGGGAAAAAGCTGGCGGGCGGCAATGGGAATTCTGCAAACATGAATCAGCACTACAAAAACAAACGCAGTGTGCAAAGAATCGCCAACAAAGTCAATGGTAGCAGTTGTCACGGTCTGTCTGCAATCCAACAACCTTTCAGATTGTCCGTCCAGAAACCCTTTAGACGCTGTTTCAACCGTCTGACATTGTCTGGCGTTCAGAGTAATTGAATTTGTGGGTTGCACATGGTTGCATTGCTTTACATGCTGTGGCTTAGTTACAACCTCAAATTTCACATGCAAATACATGCAATGCCATCACACTAGAGGAAGGAACACATCTATGAATCATGTGGTCGGTTGATGAAGCCACAACCCAAAGGTTCATGAAATTGCCTCAAGAACCAGTTCAGAGTTGGCACCATGTCTTTTGCAGGCCAAGCTTGCACCCACGCAAACGCGCATTGGCGAAAACTTGGCTCCGCCAGTCAAAACCAACAAACACTGCAGTCCACTCGCCTGGACACAACACTTGCCAGCACGGCACTGTGAGGCTCATCCACATCCCCGAAAAGTAAGCATGTATGGCTTAATTTCGGAACAGGCTGGTGTCAATTGAAATGCCCATGAACGGCTTGTGCCCGACAAAGCTTGTCAACTTGATCAATACTTCAACCCTGAATCAATGTATATACAAAATATGCATGTGAATAAAGCACTCAAAGCACATGCTAACTCTTGAAGGGCACCACAGGCACTTCGGACTATTTTCATGAACTGAAAAAGGTCTAGTACAGCGCAACAGGCCCCTCATTCGCTTGCAGCCACAACAGAGCAGCAGCGCAGCATACTTTTGAAACGATTGAAATTGGCTCGGAGCAAGGGGAAGAAGTCGCTTCTGAGTTTGCCGCTTGCCTGATGGACCAGGCCCTCGGCTCACGGCATATGTCTAAGTCTCCAAGCGATGCAAGATACAGCTGAAATTCAACGATCAGTCAGAGCTCTCATTGTCACAATTCCCTCAGAGCTTGCCTGAACGTGATTTCAGAAACACTGCCACTACAACAGGGCAGCTGGCAACAAAGATGGAACTCAAGGCTACGGCATATGCGGACCATGGTGTCTGTTCCTGCGGGTTGTTCACTCCGATCACATCAGCGGCGCGGGCACCAAAGACACGGTAGATCCAACGTCCAACCACAAAAATCAACTGATAGGTCGCTGGCAAATACTTCGTGAGAGCCTCTGGCGCAAAGTGATCCAGAACCCAGCTGCTGTNGCCGCTGCCGGGATGTGCTGGGGTGCGGGGCAGAAACGGCATTGACATGGTGTCAGTTAAGATCCGAGAAGGTCACAAATCAAGAAGCGAAACGGCAAAGTGTACGACCCACGACGGTATTAATCACAACACACAACAAAATGGCTTATTGACAAATCATCTCTTTTCGAAACTTGGTGTGTCCGCAACATCTATCTGTCAACATGTTCATGTTATATTATATCACGCATTAATTTGTCAATCCATTTCATTCCAAATGCTGGCAATGGCAGTGGGTGTGAAGGGGTGACAATTCGGAAGTCTGACGCTGCCTCATATATGTCCCATGATGGTCTGCGCATGTCTATGCAAACCAAGAAGCATAGGCTTCCTCTGGGACGGCTGCTGCGTATGCGGCTTCCGCCTCTTTCCAAAGGCATGGCTGCAGCTTGGGACATTTGTGCAGGAAGTGATCGGGAGAAAGGTCCAGCTCCAAGGAAAAATTTGCCCCCAACTCCTGAGATGCACAGGGATGGGAACACAGGATACGCCGGGCAATGCGAAACATTTATTAGAACTGTATGCAAATGTAATCAAATATATCAAATTATGCAAGCTGACAAATGTTCCCATTGGAGATGGATGAAGACTATCAAGGCGAACCTTTTTAGACCATACTTGGTCTCGATTTGATCCATGTTCTTTTACGAAACCCCGTCCTACTTAGTTCGTAATTCTACTCTTGTTTCGTTGAAAGGGCTTCAGCAGCCACTCCTCAACCTCCCACTTCCACATGGCATGCCCCACCCATCCTCGATCTGCACCTCCCCATAGGAGACATGGCTTTGTGATCTGCGTGCACAAAGAAGTAGATCTCATCAAAGAAAGCTTCGCCAGCGTCGTTGACTGCGAGGACTCGGTCGCCAACTCGCAGCTGGTGCATCTTCTTCTTGCCATCTGGCGTCTCAACCGTCGCATCTTCCGGGAAGCATCCAGATGGGCAGTTGGGTTTCAGACCGTAAAAGGTCTTGGAATATGTGTTTCCCGTGTTTGTGCAGGTGCAAATGCCTCCTTCGAAATCAACGCCTGGCAATCCAAAACCAAACTCCAGGGTTTCGCCAATGTGTTGCCCTNAATGCCTCCTTCGAAATCAACGCCTGGCAATCCAAAACCAAACTCCAGGGTTTCGCCAATGTGTTGCCCTTGCAGGTTGGTAATAACCGAGCCGCCCACGCATAGGATGAAGCAGGCACTTCCTCCAACATAGGCAGATTCACCCAGCATATCATTGTAGCTCTTGAAAAAGCCACGAGCAACACTGGCCTCCACCTCCAAGGGACCATCCATGTCAAAACCAAAATCCCAGTTGAGGCACACTTCTCGGACGTTGGCGGTCTTGAAGTAGCAGGTGTCCCCCGACCAGCCATTGAAACCACCAGCTGAGAGGCTGACAGACCCTGAGACAGTAATGCCAGCACCAGCCGCAACACCCACCTCCCAGTTGTAGGCCTTGCCACTGCAACAAGTCTTTTGGTTCTCATTGAGGCGCCGGCGGCGTGGGCTTTTGGCTGAAACACTGGTCTCCAGATCGTCGAGTTCGTGCACAAGTTGCAAGGCGCTGAAAGGCTTGCGCTTGCTGGCAAAGAGCCTTGCTGTTTCGGAGGTGTTTCCGTGCTTTGCAGGCACAACGTGCGATGCTCGGTGGAACATCTGCACAGCCATGGCGCGCTTTGTGCCAGCCATTGGGTCAAAGGTCTTTCCGCTGGGGTCCGGAAGAGGCANGCACAACGTGCGATGCTCGGTGGAACATCTGCACAGCCATGGCGCGCTTTGTGCCAGCCATTGGGTCAAAGGTCTTTCCGCTGGGGTCCGGAAGAGGCAGGCCCATCACAGGACAGGCAGCGGCAAAGAAGCTGGAGAGGCGCTTGTAGTGACCCCACTGTGCAGCCATGACCCGCTCCAGGATCAACTTACACTCCTCGGCACCAGCACCATACAGTGCCTCCCGTCCATCCTCTTCCTCGTCCAGTTTTTTGTCCTCTACAAGAGCGCGCATGACAGTTCATGCTTGAATACGCGCGCACTGCATTTTGGAGAGTTTCNTCGTCCAGTTTTTTGTCCTCTACAAGAGCGCGCATGACAGTTCATGCTTGAATACGCGCGCACTGCATTTTGGAGAGTTTCTTTTTGGATGATACACGATGATACCAGAACGAACAGTGGTAGAACGTCATGGAACATCACCCCTGAAGTTTCTGAGTCTGTCAAAATACAATTTTGAAATTGGGGTCCTCCAAGCAAACTGTCATGAAGGCCTCATCGAAGTGCTTCTCATAGACGATCCTGGGCCAGTGTTGCGCAGCACCTGCATACTTCAGGTGTTCATGACTCACATCCTCCACAGACCTCATGCACTCTGGTTCTTCATGAATCAATGGGGAGAACCAGTTCCACGAAAACGGCGCAAAAGTCCTCATCGGTTTTGAAAGAATCTTCGCCCAAGATGTTCAGCTGGATGTCCATCTGGTGGACAGCCCGGTCACACTCCGCAGCCAGCTTGCTTGGATCAACCTGCCATCACAAGAGCAAGTCCACATGAGTCACCCTGGGACATCTGGGATCTTGGGGCCCCTACACATCGATGTCCATCCCCAGGAGTTAATAGGCAACTTCTCCTCGCCCAATTTGGTCTTGATGGGGCGTAAGCCGATCGAACAGTGTATGGGGTACCGCAATGTTTGGACATGCTTGTGGTAGTTCTACGACCAAACCCCACAGTTTGCCCGCGCCCACTCCGACGACGCTTCGGAACGTCAAAAAACGCTGTGTTTTGTGGGACGAAATGCACATGTGAATGATCCGTCCTATCATCTTGCCACGCACGGCTAGGGGACCCGTGCGATGAATGTTACATCATCATCATTGAATCATCATCATCATCATCATCATCATCATCATCATCATCATCATCATCATCATCACAAGGTTTATAACGGGGGTGGGGTTTTAATGATACCCTAGAAACATGTTGAAGATTCCCTTGAACATGAAAGTTAACGGGGGTGGGATTTTGATGATACCCTAGAAGCATGTTGAAGATTCCATTGAACATGAAAGTTTGATGAGGGTGGGATTTTGATGAAACCCGAAAAGAATGTTGAAGACTCCCTTGAACATGAAAGTTTAAGGGGGGTGGGATTTTGATGATACCCTAGAAACATGTTGAAGATTCCCTTGAACATGAAAGTTTAACGGGGGTGGGATTTTGATGATACCCTAGAAACATGTTGAAGATTCCCTTGAACATTAAAGTTTAACGGGGGTGGGATTTCGATGATACCCTAGAAACATGTTGAAGATTCCATTGAACATTAAAGTTTATCGGGGGTGGGATTTTGATGATACCCTAGAAACATGTTGAAGATTGCCTTGAACATGAAAGTTAACGGGGGTGGGATTTTGATGATACCCTAGAAACATGTTGAAGATTCCCTTGAACATGAAAGTTCAACGGGGGGTGGGATTTTGATGATGCCCTAGAAACATGTCTAAGATGCCCTTAAATGATGTGTGAGCGAACTGTGGGGTTTGCGCGTAGTTCTATCATGTTCCATCTCCCAACCGCTTTTTACCACAGATCCTCAGGTTGCGCCGCAACTATCCACCCAAATCACTTAGTACGCGTGACCCACTGAATCTGGATTCATTCGCCGAACAGGAAGCCAAGCCTTTGTCAAGACAGAGTTCTCACCATCAAAGGTGCCCTTCTTGCAGGCAGCGCCAAGCTTTTCGGTTTGCTCTGCCGCCCCATGCTTGCCGTCACCATTGGCCTTCACAAACTTGAGGCAGCCACGGTAGAACATGGCGTCAAAGCCATTGGATCGGTCCAGGTCTTCTTTCAAGCCATCAACTCTTTGCCGATTCATCCCCCGGCAAGTCATATTGTTTCGGCTTGCGATGAGCTTCGTTGCGGCATCCGACTGGTTCGTGAAGTCGTGCGTCTTCATGGCCGCAGCAGCCGCTGCCAACACCAAGAGTGCCACAGCCACCATCTCGATTTGCTTCAAGTGCTTCAATTGCTTCAATTGCTTCAATACACGGACGGAAAGCCAAAGGAGGCTTGAGTGAGGGCTATGGCACATATGGTGGCTGGAGTTCTCAAGCTTTAGTTGTAGTGGTAGTGGTTAGTTGTAGTTGTAGCTTTAGTGATGGTGGTAGCAGTAGCGATAGGTGTAGCTGTAGTTGTAGTTGTAGTTGTCGTTGTAGTTGTCGTTGTCGACCCTCAGTTTTTAACACGTTTGACTTCAATATGTGCTTCGCGCCACAACGCCGTGCACTTTTTTCGACATCTCAACTTCAGTGCTCCAAGCATGAGGTGTTTTATACGTTTTGACTTCGAAATGTGCTTCGCTCCAAAAGCGTGCAATTCTTAATCTCTCATCTCCCAGATGGCTCCGCACCTGCCTCTTTGCCGAGCCTACTTTTGGACCCTCCGGAGCCACAAAACATTGGAAAAAACAGTGTGTTTTGCGACTTTCCTACCTTTTCGCGCACCTGGATCTTCTTTCTTCTGACTCTTTCTCCTGTCTGATCTTCTCTCTTCTGTGCCTCTTCCCATCTCTGCTTTTCCATCTGTCCATATTGTCGGAAGTTTGACTTCTAAAACTTCCTTCGATAATAGATAATTTGGTTTACAGCATCTTTCGCTGTGTTGACTCTCAAGAAAATGTTAAAAATCAAATAATCCCTTCCCCCTATTACTAAACCCCCCCCAAATAATAAAAACTAGGGTCCATCTCCAATTTTGGAAATTTTGTGGTTGGCCAATTTGACTTTTAATTGATCCCCTTTAAAAAACAATTTACAAATAAACCTACCATTTGTGGGTTTCACCCCCTAATAATAAAAACTAGTCAACCTCGGGGTGTTTATTATTAGGGTCCCCTGAATCCAAGTAGTTTTTAGTATTAAGGTCTGGCGCTTACTATTAGGGATCCGCTTCGAAATCCAATTTTTTGCAACGTATTAATTAATTGCGCTTTAAATTGAGATTTAATTGATTTTGAAATCGAGAAAAATAGTTTTTAATATTAAGGTCTGGCGCTTACTATTAGGGATCCGCTTCGAAATCCAATTTT
>BGPT01003664.1:3209-20731 GCA_003297045.1 Symbiodinium sp. clade C Y103
GATCTGCTCTGCCATCCATGACTCACAACAACGAACCTCTCCTATAGGTTTCCTATTCTGAAACTTCCGCCACCGCCTTGTGCGGTACTACTGGTATGTTTAACTTGTTTTAACTGTAATGCAATTGGATACACGAAACACGATCTCGACAAACTGTGCCGGCACGACATTGGATTCACAAACGGCATCGCATNTATGTTTAACTTGTTTTAACTGTAATGCAATTGGATACACGAAACACGATCTCGACAAACTGTGCCGGCACGACATTGGATTCACAAACGGCATCGCATGAGCTTGGGCCATCTGGAGCAAGCGTCAGGCTCCAGGGGTCGGCGGCAGGGGGCGTAGCCCCTTAATAATATACAATTATTTACAAGCGTCCAACACATGCTGGTGCGGAACATGGGGACAAACATGGTAACAGTGTGCTTGGAATGCGCAAAGTTGAGGCATTACCTCCACAACACTGACCAGTGGTGATTTTGACCCGCCCAATGTGCCACGAGCCCGTTTCGATATCAACATGTCTCATGATCATTATACAACATTGCAAATTTCTGAATACTTGTTTACATGAATGCAACATGATGTAATAAGTCAATACAATGTCAAGGGTTGTCCAATCCAGTCCTTGAGATTCTGTGGCAGGGCAGGTTGTATTGGCATGCCGCCATGACTGAACTGGCATTGAAATTGTTGATGTTCTACAACAATACAGCTTCAAAGAATGGATTCTACCAGATTGTCACTCTCATGCATGTTTGATGCATGTTTGGAATATTCAATCATCTCTACCTATCTCTATCCCAAGCCCCTTCGACTTTCATTCTTCATCGGACTTTCAATTTGGAGCGCTCTTTCTTGCTGGAGGCTTCTCCTGCACAAGCTCTCCCAACAAAATAGTTGTGTCGTTTTTGTGTCTGCTTTGTGGCTCTTGCATTTTGGCAGGTCGTTTCTTCTGAAAATTCTATATCTCTAGTGTCATGGCAGCGTGTCATCTGCTAAACACGCTGCCACTCCAACAAATAGCTCCAGAAGCGAAAGGAAAAACGCGCAATCTGGTTGTAGTCTCGATTTCAAAGGTAAAATGACAAATGATTGAAGAACATATACAAGGTTGAGAACCTCCGAGTTGAACCCCAACTTCAAAAAGGAGCCTGCTATACAGATCTATACAATATAAATATGCAAAAGCACTAATCTGTCCATCATCCACTTGCCTCACTGGTCATAGCTGGTCCCTTTAGGTTGATCTGTGGCAAACCAGAATACGAAACGCTCTGAAGTTGATCACACAGCAAAACCCATTCAATACCCTGTGCATCAGACAGTTCTTGAGTGTTGTCTCAAAACCATCAGGACTTGGTGGTTTCAACCTATCCCGAAACCATCTTCCTATCACTTGAGTATTCTAAATCCAAGGGGTGGGAATCAAAGAAGTTGAAAACGTAGCTTGTCATCATATTTTCCATTTTGTTTACAGTAACCATTTCGGGCCCCATGTTGAGACTTAAATTATCCCATGAAGAATCGTGAAAAATATGATTTAGCATGTTTTGTTCATGACATGTATAATGCAGTGAAATGACCACAAAAATACTTTGTTTAATGGGATATTTAGAAAATCATATGGTGTATCTAATCTAATCTATCTTTATATATTTACAGTAGATATATATATATATATATGTTTGCACCATTCCATAGCGAATTAAATCCCTGGATCCCATGATTTCCACCACCGACCGAAAGCATGTCCTTTGACATGCTCAAATTGCTGCGTAGCGCTATCTTTTTTTCAAAACAATAAACCCTAAAACCGTAAAGCCCTGAACCGTAAAAACCTAAATCCTGAAACCTAAAGTCAAAATCACCAATGTTTTCCTTCATCCTCAGGTGACAAATATATAATATTATTGTCTGAGTGTGCTGTTTGGATGTGGGCAAAGGTGGGGGTTGGCGCCAACATGTTTTCAAACTACCAACATCTACCAACCCTTCATTGCAACGCCTTAGCCGTCCAACTTCACCAGGTTTTCAGCTTCCCAGCAGCCAGCACTGGACGATCCTTGTGGACCTGCCGAATGTGGTGTTGCGGGGCCAGGCTGGAAGGGAATGAACACAGCATCGAAGATCTCATGGGACAACATAAGAATCTTGAAGAAGACAGAACAACGACCAGTCCCGGTATGTCCAAGCACAGAACCAAATAGATCATACTACATCTGCTCTGAATTGCCAGCATGCACAAGGCTGAGATTTGATTAGCTCTGAAACGGAAACTATGCGCCTTGAATCGCATTGCTTTCTGGAAACAGAATTAAAACAGAAAAAATGTGGTGATATATTTGCTGTGTTCAAGCTTGACTGCACATCGCGTCATGCGTATGGAACCACCATGAGTGCTTTCCTCGGCTCGGGTAGAAAACATGATGTCAGAACGAACCTGCTTCCAATTCCAAGGGTCGATTCCTCAATCCCAGCCGACTCTGCGACCCCGAGCGCGTTTTTTCTTCACTATCCCTCCGCAGGCCCTGTGTCAGGATGACCGTCTTCTTTTGGAGATGTGTTCGGATCCGCAGATTCTTCCTGCCCCATTCGAACAAAACCATCAGCCCGTCTGTTTGAGCTAAATCTGACTCAAGTCGTGAACCAAACCGACAGGCAACACTGTGCCAATTCTACGCTGAAGAGTTTTAGATTGAACCGGTTAAAGGATTGGTGATGGAGAGGATAATGATTGCAGGACAATCGACAAAATAGTAAAGCACTTAGTAAAGAAACCATGGCCAGACCTGATGAATTCACTGATGACTGGCTCCGATCTCAAAGCAAAAACACACATCATCATCCATGGTCATCTCCAAAAAATGTGTTTACTCGCGAACCGTGCATTTGGCCCCACTTGTCAACCCATTTCATCCCATTTCCGTGTCTTACTCGCCTGGCCATCACTCTCAGACGACTCAATTTCGTCGAAACCTGCTTCAGCGCAGTTCTCAAATTCCTCCGAGGCTTTCTGAAGGTGGCACTCGAAGAGTCCGCCTGCAAGTTACTGGGAGCCTGAGAACACCTGAGAACCTTTTAGGGAAATCGTTAACAACTTCATAAAACTGTTTTTTACATGTATAATCATATGTATATATATATATACACATATCATGTATGTACGTGTATATAGTTCAATCATACATATGATATTGATACACATGTAACTAGTTCAACTTCGCAGGAGTTGTAGATGTTGCAGCAAGTTCCTTGTATACCACCTGCACCTACCAAGTTTGGGTTTCATCCAGGCCAGTACCTCAGGATCCTCCGTGCGTTTGGTCAAAACGTTTGCGGATTCCAGTAAAATTGCAAAATGCCAGGGCTACATAGAAGTGTGATGTTTGCATTTGATAAAATGTAAATTTTGATATGATTGATAATATGATATTTGATATGTCATTTGAATATAAAATAATGTATATCTTATTATATGTTTGCACTTCTCCACATTTTCTTGATCAATGGGAGGTGGACTGAAAACACCCGCCCGACGATGATAGCAGCCTTCGTAATCGCGTAGAACTGCAAAACCACAAAGCACCGGGTTCACCTCAATGACCACCTGCAGCAATTAAGCTTCGCTACTTGGACGGTTGTTTGGAGAAAAACAGCGGGGATGACTATTATCCACAATCATTCATAACCCCCATAAGATGGGATGATTTATATAACTCAGAGAAATAGTAGAAATATACACTTATACACATGCAAATTACGTGGAACTGAACTCCACAGTAGTTTGTGACAAGACATTGCATTCATTCGAAGAAGCATTTCTTTGCTCCCACAAGTAGCCACAAATTCATTGATGTGATAAATCTCAAACTCAAGGAACGTGAATAGAAAGATGTCTCTAATAAGCTAAGCGGGCGAAGCGTATGTTAAGAGCGTCAAGAGATGTCAAGAGCAAGGCACCATGTATTCCGCATCAGATACTGACAAATCCAGTTTAAGAGGCTTCATGATGTCCTTCAAGGCGGCCATGACATCTTCACGTTTGATGGTGCTCATTGCACGACTGTGAAAAGAGCAATACCATCCAGCACCTTCTCCTTAGGCAGCAGGAACCCTGGGAATTCATGCGTTTGACTGAAACTGCATGCGTTACCCTCCGGTACAGTACTCAAACATGCCATTTATATATCATTTTCCCATTAAAAGCTCTATGTATGGGAGATTTCTCATTGCCAGACATTTGAATACCGAAGGGTATAGCATACAGCAATACATAAATTGATCTTGAGGTTGAACATAGGCAGACATAGATAGACAAGTTTCATCAATTTTCAGAATCATCAAATCAGGCTGATGTGCCTGAGGGAGGGGTAATGGAGAACAGCGATCCTTCAGCATCACACAGAAGACACGCTAGAGAAACAAGTGAAATTTCAACAAGTTGCAATTTGTAAAGCGATGCAAGCCACCAGAATGCTCAAACTCGCTACATGGTGTATTATTCTTGGCTTGAACCACTGCGGCAACAGTGTCCTGTGTGCTCCGTTTCGCACTAGAAGGTGTCACAGGTTTCTATTGGCAGATTTTTAGAGTCTTGGAACAACAAAAAATGGACTTCTGCATCAACATACTCGCTACTCACGCACAATGACGCTTAAAAATAGATACTGAGATTCTATCAGCAAACAATCTTGCCGACACACACTCACACACACAGAGTTCGCTGAGAAAGGGATTGTGCGTGTGTGCTTTTTTTTTCAGGCGTCCAGAGTTGGAAGGTTTTTGATTCAGTAGCTAGTAGCGATTCCAACATTTTCAAGATGGATCCACAGCAACACAGCCGTTCTGCGGTTGGTCCTGCCTTTGCTGATGCGGCTGATCCGCTTAGATGATGCCAAGCCACTGGCGTCTTTGAGCAACTTTGGCAGTTCCGCCGCGGCTGCTGCCTGAAAGTTCCTGTGCAGGGCACCCTCTTCACGACTTTCTACATTCGGTGCTGTGAATACTGCTATTCGACGCAACATGTGTGGAAACATACATGTGTGTGTGTGTGTGCGTGTGTTGATTCCTACATGTCTACGCAATGTTGTGCACATGTCGAGCATATTTGAATTCAAAAACAGGTGTGAGGCCACCAAAAACAATGTTCTTGCGCAAAAGAGAATTCGTCGCACCGAGATGCTTCAAATGAGGCGAGCAAACCACATCCAATGGTGCCATTCCTAGGTCCATCTGAAAACAAAGGTGACACAGTCACCCAACGGTCTTTGTACGGTAGGAACAACTAACAAGGGGTTTATCATTGGGGCTGGACCACAAATGATTTTTTGGCCGCTCAGTGTCACTCAAAGACAGTTTGTGCATGTGTTTGTTTCCATTGTTTGCAACAACTGAAAAAATAGAACATTGTCTGATTCAGCGCCTGTCAGGCCAGAATAAAGCTCCTCCTTCCACAGCCAGGGCCAAACGAATCTCAGTTTCTGCCAGTATCTCAGTTTCTATGCCCGTTCCAACTTTGTGACCACCATTAAACCATCCAAAACCCACTATTTTCACGGTATCTCGCAGGAACACTGCTAATGACATGTTTCAAATTATTATTGTTGAGATATGTATAGAATTGTATAGATATGTAATTACTCCCAATGAAGGCATCCTGCACTCAAGCAACACAAATAGAGTTCAATGTACATCGCAGATCCAAACGAAAGTCCTGAACAGTTCCATTGAAATCCATCATCCTTCAGCACCGTCAGTCATCAGTTTCTCGTTTGAAATTCTTCAAGGCTCTCACAACGAAGCGCACTGCTTGTCCTTCTCTACCTGCAGCTCGTTGTCTTTCAAAGAGGTCGACCACTAGTTGGGATGGCGTGTGGCCATCCACCGAAATAATAGTCACGCCTCGACTCACCTGATTCAGGCGTCAGTTGTGTCAACCTACTTCATCCATAGATCAATGAATGATCTATGCCTCACGAATCCCAAATCATCCCAAATCTCTACCTGCACATATCTAAATGATAAACTATTCTAAAGATACTTGAGTAACCCAAACCAAAAGCAAAATCTTCACATCCCCACTGTTGGCCTCAGTGTAGAATCGCAGGGGCCGTGTTTTCGGCTTCACATCTTCGCGCAGTGCCTGCAACTGTTCATGGCTGGGTACAAGTGAAAAGCTTCCGGAGATCTACAAACATACCATCCACTATGCCGAGAAAATCCCAATGAATCGATTTGACACTGGCTTAATTGCGGATTTCACTGCTACAGTGGGCAAAACGGCAGCAATCAGTTGCATGCGTTGATTGTTGGAATCACCCTAGGTGTGTTATGTGGCGATTGGACAAAACATGTACCGTTTTTTCCCGGGGATTAAGATTCATCTATACCAGCTATCTTTGTGTTAACCAAAGAAACCAGTTTGGGTCTTTCCAACTCTGGGTCATACAGTAGACTCAGTAGGCCTTTGAACGAGGCCCTATTGCCACCAAGCATTTCACAGATTTCAGCAGGGCTGTGAAGGTTGTGTTATCCACTTCTGCCTGGTTGATAGCCTGAAGCCAATCTGTTCACCAATCCGTTGCTGACATTTTAAGTACAAACTAATATGATGCATTATTGTATGATTTGTATGTTGACATATAGACACTGTATGCCACTGTGTACTATAGTATAGTATACCCTCTTCGAAGTTGTAACCACTGACCAACATTTGGGTGCACATTGGAGCTTGGCCCAAGCTGGTTCCATCACCTGTAGCTCTTCTTCCAATGACTCGCCCACCGAGCGAGCAGCGCTCGCCAGAAGTTCTGGCTCTGCAGTCTCCTAACAAAATCAAACTCATTGTGAACATGTGCTTTCCAACGTCTAACACGGGAATCTCCCTGGACAACGTATATGGATTAGTTTGAAAAAGGGGTACCGGGTACCCAAAAATCCAATAATCCAATGGTTAATCAAAAATTTCCTCATTGGCATCTATTGAAATTGCCATTTTAGTAGTATACCCCATTTTCAAACACACCCACAGTTCAACTATTTTCTCTGGAATTCCAGCAGGCAGCAATGCCCAGGCGGCCTCCCCATTTTCAAGAATGCCTTGTAGCAAGCGAATCGCCTCTCCTGAGACAATGCTTGCTGCTTCAATAATACTGGTTGGATAATAGGTGTTGAATTGATTAATGTTACTTAATTATCAATGAGTTATAACAATCCCCAATAAATTAGGTAGTTTCACCCCCATTGTAACCAATCAACATTGTTTATCTCCAATGGCTCACTTGGGGGGGTGTCTTGCACCCAAATTGCAATTTTCGAAGGGAACATGATTAAAACATGTTAAAGCGATCAAGGGATGTACACGTTTTCCAGAGAAACCCGTTTTGACCTACCTAAGGGGCCAAAAGCCTTCAAAGCGAGATCAATGTTCCACGAAAGCGTCCCAGCCCAAGCCTCAAAGCTTTGGCGCATGTTCCTCTACCCATTGTCAACTATTCAAGCCATTTCAAGCAAAAGATTCCTGGCCTACATTGTCGGGAATCTACGGAAATCAGATCCTTCCTATACCTATACGTCATCAATTTGCAACTCATTGCCATTCACTGGGAACCTGTGTGATTCTTACCCACCTTGATTACATAAACCTATAGAGTAGATTTCCTGTTCAGAACTGACCGTAACTTGAATGCAGAGGGTACATTCGTTCACAGTGAAAACCATGCCGCAAAGAAACGAAAGGGCGTTGAGCAAAGACACTGGGGAAAGGGGAGCCTAGATGGAGACTTCATTTCGTGATTTGAAGCAAGTTCAGGTTGTGTTCACAATCGTATCTTATATATACATATAATATAGTATACATCATATTGTATATATATATATACATACATATATATATAATATATATATATAACAAGATGATTCTAATTATGCTTTCAGCGTCAATACCCTGGTATTTCACTTTTAAAGAACTGGAGGCATACTTTGGGCCATCATCAAAAAAATGTGGGAAGATGTTCTGCTCCACCTGATCCGTTTTGGGTTGAAGGGTCCATAACTCATTGCGGCCGCTCTTACTCAAAAACATACAGACGATGTATATCATATATATATATATATGTATGATGTATGATTATAATTGATTATAATATGTAGAGTTACATACATCTGCGCATGGCTCAAAAATCGATCATTCCGTGGTGATCCGGACATATCATATGGAACGAGTGAGTTTCGAAAGGTATACCGGAGTCGGAGTGGTCTGGTATAAGTACATCTTGTCATTTTGGGTATGGATCAAGGGTATGGATCATATCCTTGGAGATGTAAGGATCATGGGTATGGATCCGGGTCTGGATTGCGTGTGGGTCCAGGGTATGGATTGGGGCCTTACATCTTGATTTGCGGCCACATATCTGAGAAGTGTCAAGAGATGTCAAGAGTGTCAAAACATGTTGCTGTACCCATTGGAGGATACATAGCTTGAGCTGTCTTAAGTCTTTGCAGAGCATTTGTGTGTGTGTGTCGTCTAAAATCTGCAGACCTAAATTAATCGCCACTGGTTCGCATAGCCCAAATAAGCAATCTTCAAAACCCTGCGTTGTTCCATTATATTCCTTTGGTTAATAGGGATTCCCAAAATGAAAAATGATGATCCACAACATATTGGAAAATATAACCCAATCATCAACCAAGAGGGTCTAAAACACTGCACAAATGTCAGCAACAACACCAAGTCTCTGGTGGCTTTTTGAGTTTGACTTGGGGTCCGACTCGTCACCAGCACTGCTCTCAGGGGCATAGGCCCGACTTTGTGCCGCTTGAAGCTTCCAGCTTTTTCCTGAGCATACACCCTAGGAACCTCCAAAAAGATAGAAAGTGGGGAACCCTGGATATATGAACTACTGTAAATATGGACTAAATATCATCTCAAACATCCTGGAAACACTCTTCTATCTTGTAGGAGGTTGCTATACTAGTACAATTACAGTAGTTTGTCTCCAGCTTCCCAATGGGACCCTGCCAATCATCACCCCCATAGAAATGATCAGCCATTAGGGTCAACATTGCTCAAGACAGGGACAAGCATCTGACTCAGACGTCTTTGGCCTCTTCCCGCTCTTTCCGCCTTTGCCCAATCCCTTGCTGGCGCCTTTGGCACCTTTGGCGCCTTTGCCGCCTTTGCCTTTCCACTTGCGCTTCCGGTCGCCCATGGCGGCAACGCGAGCATTGATTTAGCCAGCCGGCTCTGAAAATGTTGAAAGATTCGAACCCTTCGACTGCTCAGCTCGACATTGATTTGGATCCCTTGGATCCACCGAGTCAAATCACAACAGTAGGCATGTTAATATATGTTAATCACTATAGCAAGCATGCAACTACCACCAACTATATTTTGTGAATGTGCTGCAGGGATCTAAGCTGATATCATCAAAAATGTGCATTGTTGAAAACACTCGCAGAGAGGACTAGTTTCATTGGGTAAAAACATGCTTTGGACTCTGTGCTTGCAGCTCTGGAATAATTAAGAATTATAGGTCTATTCATGACCGTAAGGTGCCTTCTCAAGATTTGAGCGGTGTCTGTCAAAAGCCATGTTGTTGACCATGTGTTTCAGCCAAACAACGGCTAAACACACAGGTGTCAATTGGTGTCCACCTGAGACCGGTTTGGGACCTTTCAGGCATGAAGTAAAAACCAATGCTACAACCCGCTACGACACCACCAAAAGTACGACACCTGAAAACAACCTATGATTCGTCCCTCAGAATTTTCACTCAATCGAGACGATGAAAACCTTGATGTTTGTCCTGTGCTCCCTGACATGCAACAGTAAGGTCTCACACTTCTTGATCAAAGCAGCACATTGCTCTTACATTGCCTAATATTGTGTTTTTCAGCCATGGTCAGCAGGATTTGTAATACTAAGAAATAAGAAAGAAGTACGCTGGCAGGGAAGCCGCGGAAATTGCAAAACAACTTCCTCATTGATCGAGGGAAATCATCCGAAATGAGAAATAAACCATGGGTTTATTCAACAATGGGGCCAGGTTTGGCCACCAACCTTGCCCCTGCCGAAAATGCCCCCCCCCCCCGGAAAGCGCCTTTGCGCAAGCAAACCCGACCCTGCCCAAGCGTGCACAAGTGCAGGAAAGCTGGAACATGTTCCAATGTATAGTGGTTTATCAAAAAAAACAGATAAGATTCTACCAAGCGTTGATCTCAAACAAATGTTGGAAACACCGCAAATGAAACAGTGTCTTGTGCGTGTTTTGGTCGTCATTTCTTTGCCTTTCCCTTGGAAACAAGCGCAAAACTGGCCCAAAGCGCGCACAGACTGGGGACAACTGAGAAACAAATGCGGAACAACTAGGAGACAAATGGTAGGCAAGTGGAGTGGGAGAGAAAGAAGTGAAAAATAATGCAGCCCAAAGCACCCACAGCGTATCGGGAGACAAGAAGGAGACAAGAAGGAGACAAGTGGGGACAAGTGCGAGACAATTGGGAGACAAGTGGGAGACAAATGCAAAATCATGCTGCCCAAAGCCCGTTCAACATACTGGGAGGCAAGCGGAAGGCAAATGGGAGACAAGTGCAAAACAAGTGCCAAATCATGTATTTTCTGGGAGGAGTCAAGTGCAAAACCAGGCGGCTCGCACCCACAGCATTCTGGGAGACAAATGAGACAAGTGTGAGACAGGTGTCAAATCATGGGGCCCATTGGGCCCAAAGGCCCAAAGCGCCCACAGCATGCCAGAAAGCACGCACCCAGCAATGTAAGGCAGAAGACACAAGCAGAATCATGCGACTGGGATCTAGCACGATATATCAACATGGTTGAGTTTTTGGATTGAAGACATTAAGGGGGTGACCGTTGAAACATGTACAGTAACCAAACCCATACCACACCTATAAGCCAGCACCATTCAAGGTCAGGAGATAGTTATACGCCTATTTCATCATATTTTGATGGAGAAAAGTGCGAGTTTGCTCAAAACCCGTACTCAACCCGTAGTAAACACGTACAAACCCGTAGTATTAATATTTCTCGAAAAAACCTATAGGTTTTTGCAAAAACCTCGGGGTTTTCAAACCCGTCCTGAACCCGTACTAAATCCATACAAAACCTGTACTTTACCCGTACCAGTATTTTTGTACGGGGTTATATGGTTGAGATTTCATTGGATTTTCAAAGGTTTCAACGTGGTGATTTGTGAAGGGGCAACGGCAGAAAACACAACACCTTTTGGAAATTCGATGGGGTAGCAAGCGTGGTTGTGCCAGCCAACTCATGGCCGACCATGTCTGACATGCAAAAACGGTGAGCTTTGCCAGAAAAAAACCGCATCAGCATGCAGGACTTGAACCAGCATGGAATTCAAAGCAACAATCAGACTGAAGGATAATGAGGTTTTGGAAAACCTTGGGTTTTGTGTAAGAACCCCAGGTTTTTGAGTCAACCCAAGAAAAAACATTGGTTTTGGATTTGCAAGGTATCTGTATGTATATACAGATACATATATATATATATATATATATTATATATATAATTACTATGTGTATATATATATATATATAAATAGAAAAATGTGATTGAAGGAAGTTCCAATCAGAGTTCATGAATATGTGAAAAAATGTACCAAACGCATTGCGGATGACAAAACGCTAAAACGTGGTTTAGCAGTGCTGACCACTTTGAGCACTGCCTCAGCTCTTTTTTTTGGAAAGGTGGATGGACTATGGGGCTACGGGTTACTGATCAAGAGCTGCCTGAAAGCTGACGACCCTCATCCAGCTTTCAATGTGCAGTGAATGTGCAGTGTATTGATGATCTTGTGAAGGGACAACACTGCCATGTTTTCTCCATATATTTTCTATATGCATAACAACAGTATATATATACATATCTCCAGTAGATGTATTTAGATTTACATGAATCATTATATGTAGGTCCAACATAATTGAACAGCAGTAATTCTAACACTATAGAGCTAGAAGACTTCATCCAAGTGAGGCCATGCAGTGAAAATAGCTGCGACCAACAGCAGCGCCTCCACTGCCGCCATGTCTCGAGTGCAAACAACCTGCATCTCATGCAGATCTCAGTCATGCATGCCACGAGAAACTCATTATCCCGGCAAGAGACCCCAAACAGTGTGGGTGTGTGAGGATACGGTATGATAATGTATGATAATGATGAAGATGAGGATGATGATGAGGATGATTATAATGCTGATGATGATGAAGAAGAAGATGATGATGATCATGATGATGAAGATGATACTGTTGCGGACGATGATGTTGAGGATGATGACGTTGAGGATGATGAGGTGAAGGAGGATTATGTTGAGGATGTTGAGGTGGAGGATGATGATGATGTTTAGGATGGTGATGTTGAGGAGGATGAGGATGAGGATAACAATGCGGAAGATGAGGTGGATGATGGTGATGGTGTCCTGGAAAAATGAATGCACAAGGTGTCTTTTAGAGTTTTTTCCCTAAACAGTTTACTGTTGGGGTTTTCAATTCTCTCTTAAGAGGTGTCCGCCTCTGTCCAGGTGGTGGTGTCCGACCCTCCGGATGTGTCCGAATTCATTTGTCTCCCAGTCTCCCTTCATCTGTCTCCTGGTCTGGCTGGTGGTGTCCGGCTCTCCGGATCTCTGTCTTCACTTGTCTCCCTTCATTTGTCACCCAGTCTGGCTGGTGGTGTCAGGCTCTCCGGATCTCTGTCTTCCCTTGTCTCCCTTCATTTGTCTCCCAGTCTGGCTGGTGGTGTCCGTCTCTCCAGATCTCTGTCTTCACTTGTCTTGCTGCGTGTGTCTCCCGCTCTGGCTGGTGGTGTCCGGCTCTCCGGATCTCTGTCTTCACTGGTCTCCTCACATTTGTCTATTTGTCTCCCCGTTTGGCTGGTGGTGTCCGGCTCTCCGGATCTCTGTCTTCAAGTGTCTCCCCTCATGTGTCTCCCAGTCTGGCTGGTGGTGTCCGGCTCTCCGGATTTTTGTCTTCAAGTGTTTCCCTTCATGTGTCTCCCAGTCTGGCTGGTGGTGTCCGGCTCTCCGGATCCCGGTCTTTCCCTGTCTCCCTTCATTTCTCGCCCGGTCTGGCTGGTGGTGTCCGGCTTTCTGGATCTCCGTCGTCTGTCCCTCACTTGTCTCCTTCCATTTGCCTCCCAGTCTGGCTAATGGTGTCCGTCTCTCTGGATCCTTCATTTGTCTCCCAGTCTGGCTGGTGGTGCCCGGCTCCCCGGATCTCTGTCTTTGCTTCTCTCCCTGCATTTGTCTCCCAGTCTGGCTGGTGGTGTCCGGCCCTCCTTCACTTGTCTCCCTTCATTTGTTTCCCGGTCTGCCTGGTTGTGCCTGCTCTTCGGATCTTTGTCTTCAAATGTCTCCTTCGTTTGTCTCCCGGTCTGGCTGGTGGTGTCCGGCTCTCCCTTGTTTCCCTTCCTTTGTCTCGCAATCTGGCTCGTGGTGTCCAGCTCTCCGGATCTCTGTCTTCACTTGTCTCCCGCTCTGTTTGTCTCCCAGTTTGGCTGCTGGTGTCCGGGTCTCCGGATCTCTGTCTTCACTGATCTCCCTTCATTTGTCTCCCTTCATTTGTGTCCCACGTCTGGCTGTCTCCCTTCATTTGTCTCCCACTCTGGCTGGTGGTGTCTGGCTCTCCGGATCTCTGTCTTCACTGGTCTCCCTTCAGTTGTCTCCCTTCACTTGTATCTCACGTCTGGCTGGAGGTGTCCGGCTCTCCGGATCTCTGTCTTCACTTGTCTCCTCACATTTGTCTATTTGTGTCCCTGTTTGGCTGGTGGTGTCCGGCTCTCTGGATCTCTGTCTTCACTTATCTCCCTTCATTTGTCTCCCAATCTGGCTGGTGGTGCCAGGCTCTTTGGATCTCTGTCTTCACTTGTCTTCCTTTATTTCTCTCCTGCTATGGCTGGTGGTGCCCGTCTCTTCGGATCTCTGCCTTGGCTTGTCTCCTTTCATTTGTCTTCCAGTCTGGCTGGTGGTGTCTGGCTCTCCAGATCTCTGTCTTGACTTGTCTTCCTCTATTTGTCTCCCAGTCTGGCTGGTGGTGTCCGTCTCTCCGGATCCTTCACTTGTTTTGCTTCATTTGTCTCCCAGTCTGGCTGGTGGTGTCCGGCNCGGATTGCAGGTTCACCTGCTACTCACTGCCGCATAGTCTTGCTCATCGACGCCTTGGTTAAGATGGGAGGGGTGGGTGGGTGGGGTGGGTCTGGGGACGTGCTTTACACAGCGCACATGGATTGGAGATTCATCTGCTACTTCCTTCACTTACTCTTGCATTCTCACTGCTGCTTTTTACATGCAGAGGCGCTTGCACACACACAGTTTCATACACAGAAGCTTTGCATACAGGAGCTTTGACAGACTGGGATGTTTACACGTATAAAGAAGGTTTTACACAGGGAGGCTTTTGCACACAGGAGCCTTTCGCGAGGCTTTTGCACAGAGAATTTTTTTCACAGAGCATTTTTTTCACAGAGCAGNCGAGGCTTTTGCACAGAGAATTTTTTTCACAGAGCATTTTTTTCACAGAGCAGCTCTTACACAGAAGTCTTTACACGCAGCATCTGTTACACTGACAAGTTTTTCCAGCACGACACCCCTACGCACAGAAACTCTTACACAGAGAAGCCGTGACACGCAGAAGCTCTTACACCGTTTTGCACCGAGAAGCTTCCACACAGGGAAACTTTTACATAGGGGAGCTCTTAGGCGGACAAACTTATACACAGAGCACCTCTTTACACAGGGAAACCTTTCCACAGGGAAGTTTTGCGGCAAGAAACTTTTACACCGCTTTTTTTATCGAATAGTAATTAGTTGTGGTTTCTATTGTCGTCATCCTGACATGTGATGAATGTAGAAATAAAATAGTGGTAGCCGTCGTCACTGTCGTCAAAGCAGTTGTATGTGAGTCAGCAATACTGCAATACTTGCAATTCTTTGTTGTTGTTGCTGTTGTTGTTGTAGTTGTTGTTGCCCCTGTGTCCCAGTGTCCCAGTGTCCCAGTGGCACCCGGCGTTGGAAGTGAGGACCCGACCCTTGTCTCCTACCTTGTCTCCCCCTTATTGTTTCAGATACGAAGGCCGTGGCAAAAAAAAATGAAACCGCGTGGCGTGAGAAAATGTTGCTTGTGGTTCCTGCTGTTCTCAATTGACATGGATCTAAAAGTATCAGCATCAGGAGCTAGGATAACCACAAACATGCACACATGCTGCAATGGATATGGAAACTCTGTTTGGGGCCTACGGGGGTGTAATTTGGCAAGATCTCTTTTTGAGATCTCTGTAGAAGCTCTCTAGACAGCTCTCTTGGCAAAATCTATGTGAGAGACCTCTTGGCAAGATCTCTGTAGAAGGTCTCTTGGCAAGATCTCTGTATGAGATCTTTGTAGAAGCTCTCTTGGGAAGATCTATGCAAGAGACCTCTTAGCAAGATCTCTGCAATAGAGACCTATCCAATGTCTCTGTACAGGATCTCTATAAGAGGTCTCTTGGCAAGATCTCTGTACAAGCTCTCTGTAAGAGGTCTCTTGGCAAGATCTCTGTACAAGCTCTCTGTAAGAGGTCTCTTGGCAAGATCCCTGTGTGAGATCTCTGTCAGAGGTCTCTTGGGAAGATCTATGCAAGAGACCTCTTGGCAAGATCTCTGCAATAGAGATCTATGCAATGTCTCTGTACGAAATCTCCAAAAGAGGTGTCTTGGCAAGACCTCTGTACAGGATCTCTATAGGGGGTGTCTTGGCACGATCTCTGTATGAGATCTCTGTAGAAGCTCTCTATAGCAGCTCTCTTGGCAAGATCTATGCAAGGGACTTCTTGGCAAGATCTCTGTACAGAATCTCTAAAAGAGGTCTCTTGGCAAGATCTCTGTACAAGCTCTCTGTAAGAGGTCTCTTGGCAAGATCCCTGTGTGAGATCTCTGTCAGTCTGTCAGAGGTCTCTTGGGAAGATCTATGCAAGAGACCTCTTGGCAAGATCTCTGCAATAGAGATCTATGCAATGTCTCTGAACAAGATCTCCAAAAGAGGTGTCTTGGCAAGACCTCTGTACAGGATCTCTATAGGGGGTCTCTTGGCACGATCTCTGTATGAGATCTCTGTTTCAAGAAGAAGTTGCGAAACCGCAATTTTGCTCCAGTTTGTGAGGTTCGACCTTCATTTCGTGCGAAAGGGTTGCATCTGAAGTTGCAAAATTGCAATTTTACACCAGTTTTTGACGTTCGAACTTCATTTCGTGCGAAAGGGTTGCACCTGAAGTTAAAAAAAAAATACACCAGTTTTTGAAGTTCGACGTCCATTTCGTTCGAAAAGGTTGCATCTGAAGTTGCAAAATTCGCACCGCGCCACAGCGAGAGCAATCCGATGCGCACAAAGTGATGAGAGGGTTGCGCGAGTACTTAGATTTTAACAAAACATTGCGTAAAACGAACAGTGAAAATGTCAAAATCGACATTCTCAGCCAATTTTTTGTCGAGGTCCACGAAGTCCTGCGCCTGCCACGAAAAACGAGCCCGAGGTCATCGAAGTCCTGCGCCTGCCATGCAAAATCATCATCATGTCCAAAATCAAAATCGACGACAGTTTCACAAAACGCGACTTTCGACCCTGTCAAAAATACTGCGCCTGCCAGGAAAAATGAGCTCCAAAAGCACTTCTCATTTTGAGCCACGCCTGCCAACGCTTTAGCAACGTGCAGAAATTCCCACGCCTGCCACACTTTTTGAAAAGTGCCATTTGTCTTGCGCCTGCCACACAAAACGACGTTTCGGACCTCCAAATGTCCCGGATGTCCCACGCCTGCCACACGAAATGGACATGGCTCAAAAAACGAGCGCGGCACGCAGGTAAAACGATACCTTTTCGACATGGCCACCGTCGCGGCGCAAATCCGTGCGAGCCTGCGCAATCGAAACGCGCATCCCTTAGCTTCCGGGAAGATAGGTTTTTTTTAAGCAAAAGTCAGAAGTCAATTTTTTTGACTGGCAGCCTGTTTTTTTTCACTTCTCAAAAAAGTGTCTGGCAGACAGTTTTGGAAGTCAAAAATTTTGACTTCCAGAAGTCAAAATTTTTCACTTCTAGGGTTGCTTAAAAATGATGTTTTTTTTTTGATATTTTTTGTATATATACATATATATATATACATATAGTTATCTATATATTTTTATATTATACATATATATTTAGATATGTGTATTTTTTGCATATTTTTGAAACAAGAATTCACTGCAGCAAGCAAGCTTTTCTCAGTGCAATTGCTGCAACTTCAGAGCCTTTGCAGGCTTGTGTCAAATTNGCAAGCAAGCTTTTCTCAGTGCAATTGCTGCAACTTCAGAGCCTTTGCAGGCTTGTGTCAAATTCTAGAAGATTGTGAGCCTTGTGCAGGCTGTCTGAGATTCAATCGAGGTGTATCTGCCATCCACCTCAACAGAATTTTCTCAGTAGCCTTCCCAGGCTGAAATTTACCACCCCTTCGAAAGGATAGAGATTGGACTGTGCCT